>JAJOZX010007259.1:215000-235317 GCA_023014485.1 Bathynomus jamesi | reverse complement strand
AGAGATCAGACGTGTATTCAGAAGAAAATCAGACGTGTATTCAAATGGCTACCTTTAATATTGTTTGTACAACGTTTATGAAATGGTATTCAGCAAAGTGCCAGGATGTGGTGGATACCGAAAAACTTCCTATTCCCCCCCTCCTATGCCTCTTTTAAAACCACATTGGATTGTGTGAAGTTCCAAGATGTACAAATACTCTACGGATGTTCTGGTGAGACCATTGAAGGCTTTCGTTGCACTGACGATGTGCTGAAGTATGCTGCAGATCTAAACTTTATAAAGTCTAAAGTAAAAGAAACAACGCGTGCAGAAGAGAAGCAGCAGGTATGGATAATGAGTCTTGCGGATGGGTGGTGTGACAAGCCGCATTACGTCATGCTACACCATGTCGATTACTCATACCCTACGACTGAAAATGTGAATCTCGTAATCATGGACAATCTTAAGTATTTTTATCACTATATTAATGTATATCATGACGAGGTTCGTAGTGAGGTTGTGGCTAGTGTCCTGCGTGAGTTTTTAACAGACTTTAGAGATGAGTATCGTTTGACGGGCAGAAAGGAAAAATATGAGCATATGTTCCTCTCAAATAATGCGCCGGTGTATGAAGATGTTTAGTAAAACATTATAAAATATGCCTAGTTCGTGAAAATTATCCTGAAGAACTATTTCTTTATATAACGCGCAGTTGTCGTAACGATTTAGAAGATTATTTCAATTGCCGCTATGTTGAGTGAAGACGTGTTCACGATTGAAAAGCTCGGGTCGGTAGACAGATCTCAGGACTCGTGCGGGTGAGCTTTATTTTCATATCCACCCCGTTCACAAGCAACTTCTCCTGGAAAGTGAAATCTGTGTGCAACCGTCCAAAACACTCGTATATTTTCTTTTTAGAATTTTTAAATTTGTCCTTTATACTATTTTCATCTTTAGTTTGATAATATCCCTCCGCACTTAAAAAGGTAGCCTTCGCTTCTTTGGAAAAGTTGAGGACATTTTCCAAATAGGCTCGTAGATGATAGTACCCCGTGCCTGTCGATATGTTGGTCTGATTTAAATATACGTCACACTGGTTGAATATGGCGTGCAGAAAGTTTGTTTCAGGGTATACAGCATATTTGTCATCGCAGGCCGTTCCATCAGAATGGGCTATACGTAGCTTAGCGTACATGTGCACACAGCTTGGATCAAAAAAGTAAGGACCTGAGCTGGGTATCACGAATTCTATAGGTGCACTCGGGGAACTAATTGTGTTTAAAGGGTTAATTGTAATAAAGTCACTGTGCTCAATAGAAACTTGGGTTGGCGGGAGCTCAAAAAAGGACAGCTCCGACTTACAGCATTGTGAACTACATGGGTGGATGAAGCGTGCCATGGCGAAATAGTGACTCCTCTCTCGACAAGTGGTAAACAAACTATGATTCATGAGATCAATATCCTTAGCTTATATCAGTCAAAAAAGTGGTCAACCATAGGTTTCATTCGCTTACAGCATTTCTTTTTTGATAGCCTTTTACGTTTAATACCACGTGACCCCTTCTTCCGGGGAGCCCTCTTCTTCCCGCCACCACGCATTTTTCTCTTTGCATCTTTGATGATTTCGTTCCGTGTACGCTTTAAATGTTTTTTTAGGGCTTCTTTAGGTTTAGCCCCGGCCAATATGTCTTCTGCAGTGTTAAGGCCTGATTGTAGCGCTTTCCTTCCAAGGTATCTGGCACCCCTCTTCAGCAAAGGAACAGCCGTACGTAGTATGGATGAAAAAATGGATCCAAGTCCACTACCGCGCTGGTATCGCATCCCTCGATAGACGGTGAAAGGCTTTCTATCCATTATAACTCAGTGCGTCGAAAGTGTAGCTTCACTGTTAAGCTCCCGTTACCGAATGGGAAGTTTTCGCCCTCAATCGTTCTTATATATATTGTGATATTGGTTATTAAATTAGTTGCGACATTCACATAATGGGGTCTGTCATATGTAATACTCAAACTCCTTCCTCTATGGTTGGGGATGTGAGCAATGCGCAGCAGGCGTGCCTGGGTATCCCCAACAAACTGGTGCTCCACTATATTACTGTAAATATAGCACATGTCTGGGGACCTTTCAGCCAATTTCTCCATCTTCAATTGATACATTAATCTGGACAAGTTATACTGTGTCTCGTGAAATGTGTCTCTTTGGAAGGCTGCGCTATATCGGCCGTTGGTTAGAATTTTGAACTTTCTATGTTCTTTAAGACATCTGTTAGTCTTTGATTTTAGGATTAGTGTATGTGCAGGGTTGTTTACGATTTCATATACTAAATCATTCGTAAGGTTTGAGTTTCTTAAACTTACGTTTAAGCCTCTCACAACATCCTCGGCCGAACCATATTGACCCGGCCCTAGTCTTACTTCTGTACTGTAATACCGTGCAATCTTAGTCCAAGCGATGCGCATAGTTTCAACCATAGCTACCCCAGCTTTTTCACACTCGTCAATGTCTCTAAGAATCGTAAAAACGGTTTCTTCATGTTCAATATTTAAAAAGACGGTGTCCAGCTGAATTTCACATATTCCCACCTCATACGAATCACGACCCAATTCAATGTGCCCATGGAGTTCTGTTACAAAGTTGGCTAGCGTGTTGTTAGGGTGTACAGACAGGGACGAGGAGGATGGGAGTGTGACGTAGAAATGGTTAGGAGCCATGTTGCATACTATTTAAGCTTCATTATTGCATCAGCTTTTATATAGGTGATGAAGCTTTCTGGGTACCCTAGCCATTTCACCAGGTACATTTTTCTCCTTCCTGAACCTTTGCTTCCTAAAATTTTCTCAATTTTAAACACATTTTTTTCTAAATTAAACGCAACTTTCTGCAATTCCTCGCGGTAAAAGCCTCCTGAGATTTCTTCCCCATTCAAATCTTCAATGTAATACATCATTATCACACCTTTAGGTCTCACAGCCCTAACTTTAAAAATCTCGCGTGTCCATTGTGAGACCGTGAGTCATGCTACTATCTGTGATTCCCTGCGTGGTCAGTCGACTGCAGTAAGACCGAGAGATCAGACGTGTATTCAGAAGAAAAAGACTAATTGTGGTTAATGCTGCAGTATCACGTTCTTCATACAAGTCTGGGGAGACGTACAGGTCCATGGTTGATTATTCACTGATGCGAAAATAGCTACTGTTACTCCCAACTGAAAATATCCCCTTTTATATGCACATTCGCCAAGCTCCGCCCAAAAGACCAGATGTTCGTAGTGATTGGCTGCCGATGTAGCTGGGTGGAGCTATGACGTGTACCAATCCGCTATAACGAGACCGGACGAGTAACATATATATAAAATCGAATTATAGGCACTTACATTTCTATGGTAGTCCCTTATATTATATTTTTTACTTACAAATTATTAGTATTGTTTGTTAACATAATTGTTAACTTATTTTATAATAAAGAAATTATATCCTAATTATATTTTAAAAAGAACATTCGGTTTCAACGTTAAGCTGTGGTCTAAGGCGGCGTGGCATGAATAAATACTAAAATAAAATTAAATGTTAAAAATCTTTATTCATACGTTATTAAAAGTTAAAATCTTTATTAATAAAACAGGATAGAAGCATATGAAAGTCAAGGTAAACTATAGTTGTAAATTATAGTTAGGTTATACGATGTTTTTCGGACATACTACTGCCTCGGGTTAAATGATCCTGTTATTTTAAATCACGTATTTGAAAGAGTTAATCATTATTGCTACATAGAAAAAATCGTGCATTACGATGTTTTTCGGATATACTACTGCCTCGGGTCAAATGGTCCTGTTATTTTAAATCACGTATTTGAAAGAGTTAATTATTATTGCTACATAGAAAAAATCGTGCATTACGATGTTTTTCGGGTATACTACTGCCTCGGGTAAAATGGTCCTGTTATTTTAAATCACGTATTTGAAAGAGTTAATTATTATTGCTACATAGAAAAAATCGTGCATTACGATGTTTTTCGGATATACTACTGCCTCGGGTAAAATGGTCCTGTTATTTTAAATCACGTATTTGAAAGAGTTAATTATTATTATTGCTACATAGAAAATCGTGCATTATGATGTTTTTTTCGATTATTATTTATTGAACAAAACTCTCGCTCTCTTTCTATATATATATATATATATATATGTATAGAAAGAGTGGTCTGGAAGGAAGTTTACCAATGATTAAATTCTCTTTGCGAGTGACCCGTTGCCCGCGTCGGGCTAACCTTTGGTTAGTTTCCGCCCGAATTGTTCATTCTGACGAAGGTCAAGCTTTTCACTCCACCTTAGACCTACAGTTTAACGTGGATTCCGAACCACGACCCATCAGCAGCCCAGCGTCTTGACCACTAGGCCTCCTAGGGTGCCCATTTATCTACCAACCACTTTCTTTATTGTGTGGAAGGATGAACAGCTGGGCTTTGCTGCGCGCCGGCTGCCGTCGGGTCTCGAACCCTGGGCCGATGGATTCGTAGTCCGCGACGCTAACCACCACCACCGAGGCGGTATTTGTCATTACTTACTCGGACTATAGTGGATTTAATTATCCCAGAAGAGTTCCATGCACGGTCTGTGTGTAGCGTATATATATATATATATATATATATATATATATATATATATATATATATATATATATATATATTGTGTGTACGTTTTTCCCTTGACCTTCGTCAGAATGAACAATTCGGGCGGAAGCTAACCAAAGGTTATCCAAACGTTATATATATATATATATATATATATATATATATATATATTATATATATTATTATTATTATTATTATTTCTACAATGAAACGGGGTCGGGCCGAAGAACGGGTGAGAGATCTCCCCCCCAATATATATATATATATATATCATTATATTTCTATATGACACCATACAAATTACGCGTAAATATTTTCATTGTAGAAGTAATAAGAATGATAAAATTAATATCTGGAGTCAGTGGTGATTTCTGCTCGAATAGCTTGTAGAAGGATAATCCCTCGGACCGAAAAAGGTCCCTAGAGACCTTTTTCGTTCGAATCGTATCCCTAGAGACACGATTCGAACTGATTTAGCTTCCGCCTTTCATCGTGTGCGTGTGTGTGCGCGTGTGTGTGTGTGTGTGTGTGCGTGCATGAGTTGTTTATATATATATATATATATATATATATATATATATATATATATATCTATCAATTGGGGAAATCCAACTTTCTTCGTTTCTTTTAATTTCGTCATTTTTCATTTTTTTCGTCGCAGGAATGAGGCTATATGTTTCATAAGTTTTCATCTCGTTTGGTGGAATTGTATCGTAAATTATCGTATTTCGAATTGTATCGTAAATGATCATTTCGTTTCGTTATTCGTGAGGGCTGAATTATGGATAACTATGTTATTTGTTTCGTTCATCTTCAAGTTAATGAAGCTGTATTTAAATGAAGTTTCATAATTAAATTAATTGGTTTTACTGTTATTTAGGAAAATTTATATTGGGAGCAAACGTTACAATAATAAGCTTATGTCGATATAGTTACCCATTGAATTGGAACTCTTTATTCACGTTTGCTATTATTTATTGAATGGTGGATAATTAGTTGGGTAATCCTTATAAAAATTCGTTTTCTGTCTAACGAAATAGGGTAACTTTGTTAATTCTATTAAAGCGTAATGAAAGAGGCGCTTGTGTTATTTTATACGGTTGAATCTTGTATAACCATATAAATATATATTGTGGTATTTTATATGATTCATTAGTTTATTATATATACAAGTACATTTGGAATAACAGCCGTTATATATGTGTTACACGATTAATGGGTCACATGGCGCTATCTGGAATACCTTGCGCTATCTGGCAACTCAGCCAGAATAGAGGATTATAAAAGATCGCGAAGCTGATGAAGAACCATTCCCCCCTCGGCTCCGGCCGAGTAAGGAGCTCTGCTCCTTCTATTTCTGGCCCTTTGGTAAACCCCATAGTGGCCTCTTAGGTTAGGGAAACGAAAATAAATTGGGGGAGAACTCCACTCTGTCCTTCAGGTGTCTCTCTCCCTCCTTCAGCTCTCTCTCTCTCTCTCTCTCCTGCATGTATCTTCCTCCTTCAGATGTCTCTCTCTCTCTCTCCTGCATGTTTGCCTCCAGCATGTGTACTGCATGTGTACATCCAGCATGTGTACTCCTGCATGTGTGCGTATGTGCGTACCTCCAGCATGTGTACTCCTGCATGTGTACCTACTGCATGTGTGCGTATGTGTGTGTACCTCCAGCATGAGTACCTCCTGCATGTGTACCTATCCTCTCTCCTTCAGGCGTCTCTCCCTCCTACAGGCATCTCTCTCTTCTTCAGCTCTCTCTCCTTCAGCTGTCTCTCTCTCTCTCTCCTTCAGGCGTCTCTCCCCCCTTGGCTCAGCCAACTGGCTGATTCTGGCTGATTCTGAGCCTATAAAACAACGCCAGCCCGGCTGGAAGTCTTAGTGTGCACTTGGCTCCTGCCAGGTGAACACCTCTCCTCCTTTCTCTCCTCCTCCTCCTTTCTCTTGGGGGATAACGCCGCCTCCAAGTTCCCCCCACCCCCACCCCCTTTGCAACATCCCCCCTTTGCAACAACCCCCATTTGCAACAACCCCCACCCCCTTTGCAACAACCCCACCCCCCTTTGCAACATTTCATAATAACCTGCAACATTCCTGCACTCTCCCCTTTTGCGGCTATACTACTCATGCTTACGAAATACATTATAAATATGAATTACAGTATTTGAAATCTAAATACAGTAATGTTGGTCGTTTGCATATCGCTATTGCGTGGAAACTTATAAATTATTACCTGCGTTGCTCTTTCAACATCGAGAAAATTGGGATCGACTCTTGATAAGGAATCTGACACTGAAAATTTTAAATATAAACTTTATTTTGAGTTCAGAAAGTAGAGGACATTTTAAGTGAATCCGAAAGCTTCATAATTCAAAAAATTACCGTAATTATGTATTATTATTAATAATAATAATAATGATGATGATAACGTTTAATTACTTATTTTATTTATTTTTTATTTAAATTATTCATATTTTTAATAAATTAAATAATAAAACGTCAAAATATAATTTACAAATTTTGCCTTTTATTACTTTCTATTAAACTATAGACCTCTTTCACGCGAGTTACGCAAGGTAATATGTCTATACTAAAAGTTAAATTTTTACGTATACGAAAAATCTTTTAAAGTCTGGTAAAGAAATATAAAGAGGAATATAGAGAAAATGTTTTTTAAAATTAGTAAGTATCGAACGAGTTGTACAATGGCGACCTGCAGTACTTACTTTCGGGAGTCTGCATCATGTTGATTTCCGACTGCGTTATTTTCGATTTTTTCGATGTTTTACCGTCAAATTTTACAGTGTAAGACGTTTCCTCTCTTTCTTCGTACCACTGTAATTAGAGGGAAGGGGGAGATCTAATGAGCAGATACAGGATACACTCCAGAAAAATAAAATTTAAAAACAAAACAAAAATAGAGTTGCAGTGTTTTTACGAAAATAAAAGAGAAATATTAAACTTTTTTTTTTACTAATTTATAAAAAAAGTATTAAAACAATTAAATAAATATATTATGGTGTTAATGGTATAAATTTTAGTGCCTTATTTTGATTATTTTTAGCAATCAACGTTAATAGGATGAAAGAAAAATGGCGGAGAATTTCCAGATTACAGAATTCTCATCGCACCGATGAATTTTCGAATACTTACTCTGCCATCTTTAAAGGCTTTCCTCATTATTATATCGGAAGATCTTGCTAAGGCCACAGAAGAAGAAGAAGAAGAAGAATCACTGAAATACATAAAGGTTTAATTATGTTTATTTATGTTTATTTATATATGTATATTTAGCATTTTTTAATGAATTAAGTTCAATCCGGATTTGCAGTTATTCACGTGAGGCCTAATTATTTGATCATATTACATATGACCCTTTAGTACATCTTTGTGGGCCACCTGATAGGAGAAGTTGTCTAAAATCCTTACTTTATTGTAAAAATTATGGAAATAGTAAACGCTTTTTTCTTGTATCTTCATTAGTTTGTGCCTTTAATGATTGACACACAAAAATACTTAAGTTCAACAACTATGCAAACTATGCAAACCACATAGTTAACCCCATGGTATGGAAATCCAATGGTATAACTAAGATAATTTACAATTACCAAATATGTAAATATTTTATCCTTGTAACAGTGTTTATTATTTTCGGAAAAAATAGTTATTTGAAGCCTAAAGTTATTTATGAAACCATCCAAGTTTGTGAAACAGCTTGGCACTTATTCCTTTTCCCCCTGCAATTTCGTTTTTCCCGGTTAGGTCAACTGTACGCTCTTGACAATTGGTTAGGTTAAGTCATGATATTTTCGTTAAAATATTCCACTTATTCCTTTTCCCTCCCCCGCATTTTGGAATATTTTAAAGAAAATATCGTGACAACCTAACCAATTGTCAAGGGCGTACAGTTGACCTAACCGGGAAAAAAAGAAAATGCGGGGAAAAGGAATAAGTGCCATCAGCTTTTCTTAAAAAAAGACTTCTTTCTTCAATATTGTGGAACACTTTGAGAGCATGTAAATATAGGCTAAGGAGAGTGCGGTTGTGGCCTCAGAGATGCTTGTCTGCCGTGTCTCCCGAATTCTTTAGTGCAGTATAGGGCGCATGCCATGACGATAGTTTGATGGGGTTGTTTAACCTCCTTCGCAACATCTAAGGTCGTATGACGGAATGGGGCCTACAGCTTTACGTGGCAGTCGAACCACGGGTCACTACATAATCTAGATGCAAAGGACGGTTCCACATCCACCTACTACTCAGACGCAATGTTAACTTCGCTGATCAACGTTGTTACGACAATGGCCACGACAGAGCCCTGTCATGACGATATTATATGCCTTTGTGCTGAGTGTATCTGGAAGAAAGGTGTATATAGGATTTAATTCATAAAATATGGCTAAAACTTACGACGTCTTTGGCCCGACATAACTGTTTCTTCTGGATCCAAGTTTTACAATTGTAGGTGAAGCTCTTCTCGGGCTAAAACAAAATAAATTGTATTTTAACGGCATTATATATATATATATATAAATAATTAAAAACGTGTTTGAATTCTGAGTATAATGTTATAATAATAAAGTTGGATGCACATTTTCCGGGGCAGCAAACTGTAATTCGCTTTCTCTCTCTCTCTCTCTCTCTCTCTCTCTCTCTCATATTTCTTCTCTTATATATTCCTAAAATTTCCAGTCTTGTTTTCTAATGTTATTCGCATTTCTTCAGCTGTTTTATCTTTAAAATACTCTTTTCTAGTCTATATTTTGGCCACATTTGATCTGACTTCTTCCCAATTTATAGTCTTGGAGTTTACTGAGGTTAAAAATCTCAGATTTGTTTGTTCGTTTCTTTGGTGTGTGTACTTTATTTTAAGTCTGTCGCCATATTGGTTAATACTTCAATAATGTTATGGTCTGATATAATAGTTGGGGTTATTTTAATGTCATCAGTGAACTTGTTCGTGAATACCAAATGCAGTTAGTTATTTTAAATATTTCATATTTCCTTTCAGTCATAAAAGTAAATTAGTAAGGAAAGATAATCTAAGTTTGCCTACGATGGTGACTACGTCGTATTATTTACACACCGTCTGTAAGGTCGAAGAGCGTCTTACAGTAACCAAGTCATCAAGTAACGAAGAGCAAAGGGAAATTGGATTTGTACGTGACCAATAAAAACTATGTAACCATTTTAAACACGTCAAATGCTTATAACTGAACTGTGTTACTTTTTTGAAGTAAAAGTTTCACTCGTATTGGATATTTGTAACTGATAAACAAGACAGTATTTCAGATAAATCACGAAACGCAATGAAGCAGTTGAGAGAGAGGATAAAAAAGACTCAACATTTATACTAATTCACACCAAACATGTAAAATATTTCGGATCATTATTTCATTTTAAACGTACACAAAATGTTTATCTATTTGACTTCTCTTTATAGTGAAGTCTTCTAACCATCATTAACATTTCCATTACATTGTTGCAAAGAAATTTTTGTTGAGTCGTCCAGACAAAAACACTACCTATGATGAACGTTTAGAAAGGAAATCATAAAGAGCTTGTATAGGGGTATCTGTTTTAAGACGTACCTCACTATCGCGGTACTGTTTCTGGCCGGTTTTATCTTATCATTCTTCGGAGATGAAGGTCTTGTTTTGCTGTTCACGAGGTTAAAATTAGTAAATTTAATGTCAGCGGGAAATTACAAAGATTACATATTACTCAAACGTAATCATGAAATGGTATGATTGAAACATATCTTAATAATCGTGCGAATACGGCCGAATACGAAAGTATAACTTTATACACTAAAAAATGTTTAACGCATCTGAAATTTAACTATTTTAACATAATTTTTGTTCGTTAATAAGGAGTTATGGTCTTAATTTTAACGCTGAACTTTAGTTCAAAGAGTGTAGTGCGAAAAATATCGTTAAATTAATGTTAAAATTAACATCAGATTTCTAATATTTACGTTTAAAATATAACTTGTTAAAATTATACCCTTTAAATTTAGAGTTAAATTTTATATTTATATTTATATTTATATATTATATATACATAGAGAGAGAGAGAGAGAGAGAGAGAGAGAGATATAAATAAAATATTATGCCCAAAACTGATAGAAAAAATCATTGCATAGATAAGAGTAAAATAGACTTACGATTTACTCGGCGATTTTTTCTGGGTTCGAGGTTTGTTTCTAAATGACGGCGATGGACTGCGAGTACGCAATGGAACGACAGAACTAATAAACAAGTAAAGGACTACAATATATACACAGTATATAATATATATATATATATATATATATATATATTGTTACATAATGGGTAGAATTTCATAAGATCACTTTTGACCTTATAGGAATGATTTTCTGAAAACATTCTTTTCTAATTCCACTTCACAACATTGCAAACCGTTTAGATTAACCTGGCCTAGCCTTCAATCTAACTTAACCTAACCATTAATATAATAATTAGAAAATAGCTGAGGTTCTTGTATGCATTTGAATGATACTAGTAACTTGAAGCATATTCTTTTTGGGGAAACCTTGTGGCTAACTGGGATGCTTTTCATTCTTATAGCAGTATACATAGTGGCCACAAAGTCCCTTTGCAGTGAAATCACAGCATATCTGTATGTTACCCTTGTTTTTCAGGTAAATGAACTTTGTGGCCACCCTGTAGCGTAAAAACATTTTGGTATGTATTTGGGATAGTTTGGTTCTTCTTTTGGACAGGAATAACCGACAGAGACCCTGATGGCTTTGAGTTATCCTTACACTACTTATGTTCTTATGCTTACCAAGCATCGACATTGATTTTGGTTAGGTTATATTAGGTTAGGTTAGATTAGGTCAGGTTAGGTCAGATTTTGTTTTAGAACGATCTTTTCTTTTGTCGAGGGAATCTTGACAAAGCAGCGTAAATTCCCGGTTATGAATTCCTCTTCTAGCCCCATTATAACTCCCTGTTCTAGCCATACTGGTTAGGTTAGGTTAGGTTAAGTTAGATTAGGTTAATCCGCAAAGTGTGGCCGTCTTTGCGATGTTATGGAATAGAATTGGACTTAATCATCTTCAGAAATGTGAACAGCCAACATCTGCAGAATGTCTATCCTACCCAAATTCGATCTGCATAAAATTACTACCATTGCCAAAATCAATTTCAATCAGGTTGAGGAGATCTTAAGAATATATTGAAAATGAACTCACTGAGGTCTCGGAGTAGCTCTGTTGCTATTCCGTGAAAAACGGGGAGTTGCTACATTTCCCTGAGAAGAAGAGTAACCCGAGGAGCTGAAACATTACTATTATTAACTAAACATTATTATTATTAACTATTATTATTATTATTATTGTTATTATTATTATTATTATTATTATTTTTTATTTTTTTTTTATTTTTAATTGATATTACTAATTTTAAGATTTATGCAAAAAAGAAAATTCTTTAAATAATACGTGTACAAAATGACCTTCATTTATTAATAAGTAAATTAATTTTAAAATAAAATACATACAAATTCTCAGGAGAAGGAAGCATAAAATAATATTAATTATTAAAGGAAATTTATATTTAAAACCATCATTATTTAGTTCTTTGAGGTATGATCATAAAAAGCAGTTTCTAGGTACAGAAAACATTATCGCAGTAGCAGAAAATAATCACACACACACACACACACACACACACACACACACACACACATATATCTATCTATCTATCTATATATGATAGGAGACCTAACTAAAATGTTACTCCAAATGATCGAGGAAGATTGATAATTTGATAAACTCACGCTCTGCTCGAGGATTTGCTTGAGATTCGAGAGTTGTTTCGGATTGATGGTGATGGACTGCGAGTAGAAGATGCAACAACAGAACTAATAAACAAATGAGAAATACATTATTTATATATATATATATATATTAATTCATAAGTCCCCCTTAAAGGTATATATTGTGTAGTTACTTTTGGGACAAGACTTTTGAACCACCCTCTCTCTCTCTCTCTCTCTCTCTCTCTCTCTCTCTCTCTCGATATATATATATATATATATATATATAATATATATATATATATATATATATATATATATATATATATATATATATATAACAACCGGTATTGAACTATCTACAACTGAAATTAATTGACTTAAAACTAAGGTAAGGAAAAATAAAAGGGGGGTGCCATTTGTCGAAAAATTTGCCCTGGAAACCAGGTGAGTTTCAGAAATCCTACAAAAAATTCAGAGAAATTTGGAGAAAAGCTTAAAATTCCTTAAAGCTGCGGTTCCCAAAGTGGGGTTCTGCCTTGGGTTAGGTGAGGGGGGGGAGAAGTACTTCCCGAGGAAAATAGGTAGTGGGATGTATCCTACACACTCATTTTAATTAGAAAATTGTTTGTAAATAGTAAAGTAATATGATAATACTAAATACTAATTTTAATAATACTAAAAAAGGATTAGTAAATCAATTGCGCATTCATTATAATGAATAGATAATATTTTAGTCCAAAAGAGAAATGGAAAAATTATCAGAAATCTGGTCTGGGGTTTCAGTGCAACGAACAAGATCTTCACACAGGCCTTTTACTAATCAATGGCTTGGGAAGAGTTCGTTTCATAATTCATTTTTCATTTCTTCTGTGGACTAAAATATCATTTAAAACTTTTATGTGCTAAAGCTAAATAGACAACAATTATATATACACTGTATATGTAGTAGACAGACTTACAGGGTAAGTCAAAAGTTTGGAAACAGGAACTATGCTTTTCAATGCACATATATATGTATATTTGCATTGAAAAGTATAGTTCCAATGTTTTCAGACTTTTGACTCACCCTGTATATATATATATATATATATATATATATCGTAAAGAACGACGCTTGTATAGGAGAACATTCCGCGCAAGATAAGAAGAGAGAACGAACAAATTAAAAAATGAGGTAACCACCCGGGAATCGAACCCGGGATCTTCCGATTGCCGGTCAGATATGATAACCATTACACCACGGGCCTCACTCGAACAAATGCCGTAATTCCTCTACATACGCGCAGAAACCAATGCCCCAAGGGGGCACCTCCCGCATGCCGTATCTATATATACACATTTCAACTGCAAAGAACACGCAGTATAAATAACGTAAAGAACGACGCTTGTATAGGAGAACATTCCGCGCAAGATGAGAATAGAGAACGAACCTCATTTTTTCATTTGTTCGTTCTCTCTTCTCATCTTGCGCGGTATGTTCTCCTATACAAGCGTCGTTCTTTACGTTATTTATACTGCGTGTTCTTTGCAGTTGAAATGTGTATATATATATATATATATATATATATATATGAAAATTATTTCACGAAAGTAACACGTGAAAAATATTTATGATGAATAAAACCACGAAGGAAAGGAAACACAAAAAGGTGCTCAAGCGCTTTCGTCTAATGTTCCTGAGGATGTCATTAGACGAAAGCGCTTGAGCACCTTTTGTGTTTCCTTTCCTTCGTGGTTTTATTCATCATATATATATATATATATATATATATATATATATATATATATATATATATATATATATATATATATTTAGTGGTGGACCGGATGTCAGTTTTTCAACATCTGCGGATGCGGATGCGGATATTTAGTTAATCTATCAATATAATATAGAATTATGAATATGACATAATTTTTTCAAATTTCGTGATATTACTATTATGGCAGGCAATGCATAAGAATTAAAATTAATATTATGTTTTCATTATGATGAAAATAATAACTTTCTCAAGAGTTTCAGCCACAGAAAATTCAATGAAATAAGTTTCATTCAATTTTCTGTGTTACCAGGTATTTATTTATATTTTGAGGTTTATATATTTGTTTGCTCATTAATAATTAATACTTTACATGAAATGTGCATGACTGGGCCTTATAAGCTACTTTATAAGCTAATTTAATTGTAAATTGCATAATTTATTTGAGGTAATATCCGCATAACATCCGCCGTCAAAAGTGCGGATGCGGATGCGAATGTTAAAAATGATGAGGATATCCGCAGATGCGGATGCGGATATCCGGTCCACCACTAAATTATATATACACAGTATATTAGGAATAATATAAAAATTATCTTCATTGCATTACTACTATCAACGACAAAATGAAATCTTGCAGGCAACTTCAGGACATTGGATGTACGTTTAGTGTTGTTATTCTAAACTACAGGGTGCAGAGCATTTTTTAACCTAGTGAGTGGGCGACATGAATGTCACCCAGTGAAGAAAATTTGTCGCCCAGTAAATGAAATTTTAGGGTACTGGGCGACGAGGAATTTCAAAATTTGTAAAAATAGAATTGTCTTGGGAGTTGTCTTGGGAGTTGTCTTGGGAGCATTGTCTTGGAAGCCATATATAAATACATATAATACACGCACATATGCCACAATTAGAACTGTTTATCCTAAATGTAAATATGAAATTTACATTGAATATTTATATATAGATAATGCTAGTGTTATTTCACACCACACGGGATGGTGGCCTGATTAGGGAACATCTGGATCTATAGTATCCTTAATCCAGGGGTGTGCTGGGACCGGTTCGGTCCGGTTCGCCCGAACCGGTTGTTAAATTTTGATTGGACCACCGAACCGTTTGTTTGTTTTTAACAAATATTTAACAGTCAATAGAAATTTATTTATATCTAAATTTTTTTTCATTTTTTCAGGATTTTATAGAAAAATATGGGTAGTATCACAAGCAGTGGTCGTTTCAATATTTATTTATTTTTTGACG
This sequence comes from Bathynomus jamesi, assembly GCA_023014485.1. NCBI lineage: Eukaryota > Metazoa > Arthropoda > Malacostraca > Isopoda > Cirolanidae > Bathynomus > Bathynomus jamesi. Next base: position 219,910 of record JAJOZX010007259.1, on the reverse strand, counting down.
AAAAATTAGTTATTTTTAGATAATTATGTCATTAATTAGTATAAAGAATATGTTAAATAATTTCTGCCAAAATGTTACAAAATGCTGTTTGGAAAAGCTAAAATGCGTTGGCTTCCGGGGTTCCGCCCCGGACCCCGCTGGGGGAGCTACCGCTCACCCCAGACCCCCTAGCTTAATGACTCGCGCCATTGGCGCTCGCCGATTTACACCCCTATCTGTATCAGAACCGGTTGTTAAGAAATTGGCAGTACATCCCTGCCTTAATTTCCTCCCCCCTACACTTCACCTTTGTCGCCCAGTGGGAAAAGCTTAAAAAAAAAAAATGCTCTGACAGGGTGTCCCAGAATTCCCTGTGTATACTGTATACTTAGTTGAAGGAATCTATCGTAATGATATAGTCTTACAAAAACGCTTTCTGTTTAATTTAAGCAAAAAAAAAATTGATTTTGGATGAACAAAATGGCGTCTTCAAAATTGTAAGACTCAGTTTTGTTAAAACTGAACTGAATAAACAATGTCACTTTGAAATAAATTTGGTTTAAATAAAACATATAAGATTACATAAACTTGCAATTAGGTCCTAGTTTTAAATTTCCTACATAAAGAGAAGCGCATTTCCAAGTAAATATATATATACTACAGGGTGGCCCATAAGTCCCAATGCGGTTATAATTAAAGCGAATACAAAAAATTAAACAAAGTAAATGTTTATAAGTTTAGAAATATTTACTGATTATTCAAAGTGGAAAATATAACCATGTCGACAAATATTCTTTACTTTTTTAAAATCCGCTAGATGGATTTTCGCTTTAATCATAACCGATTGGGACTTGTGGGCCACCCTGTATAATACGCATTTAATTTAAATCAAATTTACTTTGAAATAACATGATTTTTATTTAATTAAATTTTAAGGAAAATTGTCTTCATTCACACTCGTGAGCAAAGTTCTTTGCTTCTCTAAAATTCAAACACTTTTTTTGATCGGACTTAAACATAATTTTAGAGGGTTTGCGATAATGACCTCTTGGGCGTAAATCATAGACCGATGGTATTTCCTTGGTAATTTTTATTAATTCTTTTAGCCTTCATGGCGAAAGCTCGTTTATTCATTCAAATCTACTGGAAATTCTGGGCTATCTAACCTAACTACAAAATCAAAATAAAACCACAAAAATCAATGTACCTTCCTTTGGTATATAAAAAAAAGGTAGGAGATATAATAAACTCTCTCTCTCTCTCTCTCTCTCTCTCTCTCTCTCTCTCTCTCTCTCTCTCTCTCTCTCTCTCTCTCTCTCTCTCTCTATATATATATATATATATATATATATATATATATATATATATATATATATATATATATATATATATATATTATATATATATATATATGATGAATAAAACCACGAAGGAAAGGAAACACAAAATGGTGATCAAGCGCTTTCGTCTAATGACATCCTCAGGAACACTGAAGTACATAAAAGGGTTACATCCTATATAATTATAGGTTACAGAAAGAAAAAAAAATAAAAGAAAAATAAATAACATACATATATATATATATATATATATATATATATATATATATACACACACATACATATCTATATATATATATATATATATACATATATATATATATATATATATATATATATATATATATATATATATATATATATATATGCAATAAACAGAGAAGTAAAAATAAAAATTAAAAATTAAAGGATTATCAGATTTGTAAGGAAAAATATCGATTTTTAGCACAAGATCAAATTAATTATAAAAATACAAATTTATACTGGAAATCTGCCCGGGTTTTAACACTTTGCCTTTTATGGTCAAGTTTCGATATATATAAAAATTAAAATTAAAAGTTAATAAAGTAGCATACAAGTTTACCAAAGATTTAGTGTTCTACCCTTCTTATCTAAATCTGTTTTGAAGGAATTCAAAACAACAGGATCGAGTTGAAAAAGACCTTTGCTTATGTGAAGTTATTTGAAAGTTGGATAATGGCAGACTCAAGAATATTTCTGTTAACAATGTTGCTAGAGTGGAATAAAACTGAAGCATTATTCCAATCAATACAGTGGGATAACTCTGACAAATGGACAAAAAGGGCACTGGACAACTGTCCTGTTCTAACGGAATATTGATGCTGTTTTATACGTGTGTGCAAATCCTTTCCCGTCTGACCTATGTAAAAGGAATCACATTGTTTACAACCAATTTTATAGATAATGCCTGAATTATTGGTAGGGCTATATTTTACTATGATATTTTTCACAATATTGTTATATGAAAATACTACATTAATATCCAAAAGTTTAAGTACATTAGCAATGCCTAAAAAGCCCGGGAAAAATGGAAGTAGGGCCTACTAAAATATTTTTTGACAAAGTACAAGTGTTATTATTGACACGATAGAAAGTTCTCATTAAAACCCACAAACCTGGCAACCCTATGCGCCCTATTATTAGCTCGGTGGGCTCTATTACTTATAAACTCTCCAAATGGCTTGTCAAAGTCTTGTCCCCCATTCTCGGAACTATCTCTGATTCACATGTAAAAAATTCCATGGATCTTATTGAAAAATTGAATAATGCACGTACTGAAACTAACGATAGATTGATCAGTTTTGACGTTTGTTCATTGTTTACAAAAGTGCCGATTGACGATATGCTTGACTTTCTCTCCCAAGAATTACATAAGTATGACCTGCCACTACCTTCACACATTGTTTTGGAACTTATTAAGCTTTGCATCAAAGACTGTAAATTCACTTTCAATAACGAGTATTATCAACAAGTTTTTGGGATGGCCATGGGCAACCCCTTATCGCCCCTCCTCTCCAATATTTATATGGAATTTTTCGAAATTACTTACATTCCGAGAATCCTGGGGGTTGGCATCCCTTGGTTGCGGTACGTCGACGATATTTTGTGTATCTGGCCCATGAATCGTGACCTGGATAACTTCCTCCTTCAGTTAAATGATCAAGTCCCCTCCATTAAGTTTACTTTAGAAGTGGAACAAGACAATTCAATCCTATTTTTGGATGTGCGTGTACATAGGGAAAGCCCAGGTTTTAAGTTTAGTATCTATCGGAAAACAACAAACAATTTGTCCTACGTACACTTTTACTCGGGACATGACACTCCCACTAAGAAGGTCATTTTTTCATCAATGTTTCTCCGCGCCCTTAGGATCGCCAGTCCGGAATACATCGATGCCGAATTGGAAAAAATCAACGGTATTGGAAGTGATCTGTGTTATCCATCTGCGTTTATGGAATCTTGTCTCAACAAGGCAAAACGAACTTTCTATCGTGTCAATAATAACACTCGTACTTTGTCAAAAAATATTTTAGTACTTCCATTTTTCCCGGGCTTTTTAGGCATTGCTAATGTACTTAAACTTTTGGATATTAATGTAGTATTTTCATATAACAATATTGTGAAAAATATCATAGTAAAAAATAGCCCTACCAATAATTCAGGCATTATCTATAAAATTGGTTGTAAACAATGTGATTCCTTTTACATAGGTCAGACGGGAAAGGATTTGCACACACGTATAAAACAGCATCAATATTCCGTTAGAACAGGACAGTTGTCCAGTGCCCTTTTTGTCCATTTGTCAGAGTTATCCCACTGTATTGATTGGAATAATGCTTCAGTTTTATTCCACTCTAGCAACATTGTTAATAGAAATATTCTTGAGTCTGCCATTATCCAACTTTCAAATAACTTCAACATAAGCAAAGGTCTTTTTCAACTCGATCCTGTTGTTTTGAATTCCTTCAAAACAGATTTAGATAAGAAGGGTAAAACACTAAATCTTTGGTAAACTTGTATGCTACTTTATTAACTTTTAATTTTCATTTTATTTTTATATATATCGAAACTTGACCATAAAAGGCAAAGTGTTAAAACCCGGGCAGATTTCCAGTATAAATTTGTATTTTTATAATTAATTTGATCTTGTACAAATCTGATAATCCTTTAATTTTTAATTTTTATTTTTACTTCTCCGTTTATTGCATATATATATATATATATATATATATATATTGTAGTAATGCCTAGTTAAGAATATTAATTTTTGTTTAATTAAGATAATGTTTAATGTAAATCATTTACTAATAATTATGAAATTATGAAAAAGTATGTTTGTTAGATTTAAATTGTTTAAAATGGGTAGAGTTGGCAATCCTGAACAGAGGCCGAGAGAGCAGACTATCCCCCAAAGCGAGTCAGTCTTTTAGGCGGCGCGTTATGCGTGAGGTTGGCATCATGTAACGTAAAATTTAATTAATTGTTGTGTGCCCCTCTCCCTCTCCGACGTAAATTATTATAATAGAAATTCCGTACTCGCACCTCAAATTAATTAAACCATTTTCGGCATTAAATAAATATTAACTAGTGTAAATAGAGTATTAATGAAACCCCCTTCCCCCTTCGTGTTGTAACGGCTTTCGTAGGCTCGGCGTTGATACCATGAATATAATTGTAAAGTAGTGTTGAAATGAGTAAAGAGTGTAAAGATAAATGAAATAGCGAGTAGAAAGAAGAGTAAATAATGAAGAAAGTAAATAATAAAAGGTGATCACTATATTTGGTGGCAGTTAACCTTATTAAATTGTTATCAATTTAATAATACGAACCCAAGCATTCCGTTAGGCCTATGCATTATTTTTTTTTCGTTTCTGATAAATAGGAATTCAAAATTTGTGCGTGTGTTCTTTCGACTAATCACGATCGTTTTCACGTTTTCCGTATAAGTAGATATTCTGTTTCGCTACCCGTTTTAAAGTAATTATCAAATTAAACAAAAATTCAATGTAATTTCAAAATGGCGCCCATTGTTTTCCAAATTATTCTGAGTCACGTCGCTTCAAAATTTTT
>JAJOZX010007259.1:130000-210000 GCA_023014485.1 Bathynomus jamesi | reverse complement strand
ACTGCTGGAAGGCGACGGAGATCTTGTTCTTTTTCGTATTTGTAGTTAATGTAAATAAATAAATAAATATTAAAATTTTAATGAAAATTTGACTGCTTATTCGTTAGATAATGAAAATAATCTAATTCTCTCTCTCTTCTCTCTCTCTCTCTCTCTCTCTCTCTCTCTCTCTCTCTTTCTATCTATCTATCTATCTATCTATCTTTCTATTTATTTATCTATCTATCCAGAGCGGGAAAGTAACTCAGTTACTGTAACAGTTACTTTTTTAGTAACTTGACGGATAACTGAGTTACTCTCTCGAGAGAGTAAGTAATATCTTAATTCAATTACAGTTCACGAATACCTTGTGACTTAGCATGTTACAGTTACTCTAGTTTCACATTTAAAATACAGGTTTAATTTGACATACAGTTTTCAGCTTGAAAGTCTGACATCACCGCATGACAGTAAACTGCCGATGATGGAAATGTCATTTGCTGTTTGGTGCTTGTCAGATAGGCCTACCTAGGCTACACAGGCTTAGACAGGCGCGGATACAGGGGGGGGGGGGGGATTTAGGATTTGTCATGCCGGTGTCATGTAAATATTGCCAGCCCAATATTATATAATATTATACAACAATATTAAAAATTTTATTAATTATATAGAATAAGAGATGTGATTCAGGTTAAAGCTAAAAGAGTTAAGCCCCCCGCCCCTGTATCCGCATCTGGGTTACACTCACTTGCAAACACTCTAACTTTCGTGGGTATGCTTTATGCAGCCGTTTTCGAGTCACTAAAATTTAATTGAAACTTAAGTTAGGATTTTAATTTCTCAAGCCAATGCTTTCGATTTTGTCAAAATCTAGCGGAAATGGACTAAAACATTAGTCAGATTTGAAGTTCTTAAGTCTGCTAGGGGACATGGCTAGAGTATTTTAAGTCAGATTTCTCGGATGCGAACGAACATAGTAAGCAAACATGCCATCAATGAAGACCCTGTTCGTGAAGTTTAACACGAAACTCCATTAGATTATAGAATTCCAAGATACTGCATTAATCTTAGATTAAACCTTATGGAAAGAGGTTAATAGACTGTGTTCCATTTACTTTTAACAAAATCTGAAATTCTGTTTTATGTATTTTTATAAAATACTAACTGGTCCTTAAAATGGTGCAGGATCGTAGCGAATGAGCAGAAGTACGTTCAGTGGACTGATATTTCCTTTTATATTTTTTTGGCCTAAGAAATTATTTTCGTCATTCTCTGAAATTAATAATTATGACTAAAATTTAATTTTTTTGTATAAAATTTAATAAAATCCTTACAGGGGTTTTGCTTAAAAAATTAAAATGTCATAAATATGCTAAGTAATTATCGAAAATGACTCGGAAATAGTATACGTTGTAAATAGCTTGCTTTGGAATTCAGTGAAAGAACAGTACAACTATAGCTTAGATTTGTGTATCTTTCTATAGTCTTTTACTTATCCCGAGGGGTTCCCAAGGAACTCCTAGGTGGAGTCTTTAGTGCTAGGAAGGGTTTTGTCGTTAAAGAGAACATCACTGCCAAAAAAAAAAAACTTTGAACAAGTGATGCTTATAAAAATAAATTATTTGCTGTATCAGGGAGAATAGTGTTAAACAGTTACTATCTCCATTAATTTCAATAGTTCATTTTGTTTCTTATGCAGATAGAAGGGGCCAAGGGCAAGTGCCCACAAAAATGCCCACTTATGTAAGAAGGAGAGAGCCGAAATCAGTGTCCCAGGAGGTTCATAATGCCATTTTTTTTCTTTTTATAAATTTTGAGAAGATTGTATAGTGTGTAAAATGCGTACATGTATAGTAAAGAACAGAGGGAAAAGTGTGTTTTGAGAGTATGCTGGACTGCTCACGGGATAGATAAGACACGGAAAAAGATCAGCTAAAGGGGAGAGTAACGAGAGAAACGGAAGTTACAGCACTCCCTGTCTCTTGTCTAACGTCGCCCTCAGGAGTACTTCCCTGGTCGATTGGTGTCAACAGTCTCCTCCTTATTATTTCTCGGTTCAAGCAGAATAGTTTTAAGCACACAAGAGGACTATCAGTGGTTCCGTTGACTAAATATTTTTTTATATAAAATGAGAGCGAACGTCTTAGAAAAAATTTACCGTTAATTAACTTGCAAAAGCTATTTTTTGAACTTGTAAAAACCCTAAACCCTCGAAACGTAAGGAACCTTAAAGTAACTCGAAAGTAATTGCGTTAATTTTTATTTGTAACTTTAACTTAACTGACTTACGTTTCTCAGTATGTTAACTTTTAACTTAATTCATTGCCTTTTATAATCAAATAACTAACGAATTATCTTTAAAAAAATGTTCATATATCTCTCTCTCTCTCTCTCTCTCTCTCTCTATATATATATATATATATATATATATATATATATGATACACACAGACCGTACATGGAACAAGGAACTCTTCTGGGATAATTAAATCCACTATAGTCCGAATAAGTAATGGTAAATGACAAATACCATAGTTTTTCTTTTTCATGATGCTAGCCCGACGTGGGCAACGGGTCACTCGCAAAGAGGTCCCATAAATATAGCTTCCCTCACCAGCTATCTGCAAAGCAGACAGGATCCAGCTTTGGGACATGGATCTAGGGTTTAAAGCAGCCTAGCCCTGCTACATTTAGAACCTCAATATAAGCAAAAGACTCGCTGCCTTCACGTCAGATTGAATACGTCAAAGAAAAAGGGGTAGCTATTATATTTTTAGCCAAAAACCAAAACTTAAACCTCAACTGGCAGAATTGAGCGTCCACTTTTCAAGGCACATAACATGTCCGAGTTACCCGTTGCCCACGTCGGGCTAGCATCATGAAAAAGAAAAACTATGGTATTTGTCATTTACCATTACTTATTCGGACTATAGTGGATTTAATTATCCCAGAAGAGTTCCTTGTTCCATGCACGGTCTGTGTGTATCATAAAAAACCTCAGGGGACCTTTCTGAGTTCATTCCCATCTTGAAACGGACATGTTATGTGCCTTGAAAAGTGGACGCTCAATTCTGCCAGTTGAGGTTTAAGTTTTGGTTTTTGGCTAAAAATATAAAAGTTACCCCTTTTTCTTTGACGTATTCAATCAGACGTGAAGGCAGCGAGTCTTTTGCTTATGTTGAGGTTCTAAATGTAGCAGGGCTAGGCTGCTTTAGACCCTAGATCCATGTCTCAAAGCTGGATCCTGTCTGCTTTGCAGATAGCTGGTGAGAGAAGCTATATTTATGGGACCTCTTTGCGAGTGATCCGTTGCCCACGTTGGGCTAGCATCATGAAAAACTATGGTATTTGTCATTTACCATTACTTATTCGGACTATAGTGGATTTAATTATCCCAGAAGAGTTCCTTGTTCCATGCACGGTCTGCGTGTATCATAAAAAACCTCAGGGGTCATTCTGAGTTCATTCCCATATATATATATATATATATATATATAGAGAGAGAGAGAGAGAGAGAGAGAGAGAGAGAGAGAGAGAGAGAGAGAGGAGAATGTAATTACGTTTTTAAGTTCGTTTGATGGAAAATTGATGGATTGTGCCATAATAATGATCTAAAATAATACCACAATCTCGTTTTGACCCAAAAGTATGTCGACTTCGAAATAAACTTTTAACGAAAAAAAATATCCATCACTTATTAATCCAATATTACTAAATCGATAGATTATACCTTATATACATATATATACACTGTGTATGTATACATGTATGTATGTGTGTATGTATTCATACGTGTACATATTAGACGTACATATAAAAGTGTACATATATACTCTATAGTACACACACACACACACACACACACACACACACACACGGAGAAAAGTTCTTACTTGATGGTTGATAATGATGGTAATAATATTTGCTAACCGATCCAAATGGTTCATCCAACCATGTTTTCACTAACCACTTAATTTGTTATACCAGAAATATAAGAAAAATAATTAATGCAAATATAGTATTCATTATAAACCATTTATTTGGTTGCTATAACTAAGAACTTTTCTGTGTTCTGTTGGTAGGTACGAACCTTAGCATGGTAACTGGGGTGTATGGGGAGCAGCTATATCGATAGTGCTATTATTAAAAATGTTAAAAATTTGTCGTTCCGGAATAAATGGCTGTACGACGATGAGTCGTACTTAAATAAATTGAAATTATAATAAATAAATATGGACGATAGTCAGGGACGGGCTGACAACAACCTGGCCGTCGGGCATAATGAGGTCCTGGGCCCCTTGAAATCCGAGTTTTTTCATATTACAATTCGATTAGACACTTGACTCAATTGAGAACATTCTCACTGTTTTATGATGACTGCGGGCCGGGGCCGCCGTGCCCCCTAATGGCCCGGGCTCTCGGTCCATGCCAGATTGCCCAACCGCTCAGTCCACCCCTAACGATAGTGGCAATAGATTTTGGTTTTTTCAATGATTTTTTACTGCAATAAAAAGCGAGAATTGTAATTTAATTGCAATTGTTGCAATTATATGTATACGGAGGGTTGACAAAAGTAAATAGACACATTTTTTCCCATAGTTTTTGATTTGGTAATAAAATTCAATCAATAATGAGCGTTGCTATTTGTTCTTGCCAACAATCATCGTGGTGTCTATTTACTTCTGTTAATCTCCTCTCTCTCTCTCTCTCTCTCTCTCTCATATAATATATATATATATATATATATATGATGAAAATAACCACGAAGGAAAAGGAAACACATTATTATTCACGTGTTACTTTCGTGAAATAATTTTCATACACACACACACACACCACACACATATATAATATATATATATATATATATATATATCAGTTGTCCCCAAAATAGTATCTCTCTGAGTCGAGGACAAAGATGATGTAGAAAGCGCAAGGTTCCTCATACATGGCGATTGTGGTAGCAGTAGCTGATGACGACTCTGAACTGAAGAATGAGGTCACCTTTTGAAGTCTGTGAATTTTCGTTTACTCTCGCGTTTCATTTTATGATTTCAATTCTCGGTAAATATTAAGTTTGGCGGAGACCAATGCTTTTTGACAAAGTCAAAATTTGTTACAAAGATCGTGATTGGCTGAAACTGGTCACGTGGAAAATAACTAACCAATTTAAAACGACCATCTAACTACACTAACGTAATTTGGTGTCCGTGAAACTTAATATTATCCCACTTCTCAACTTAAGCTTCGTTACTTATAAGTTATGGTGAGGAAAAGGTGGAGGCAATGTACACATTGGTACAGCCGGAGAATTTGTAACAATAATTTGGTGCTACTGACACAGAATCGAATTTGGGACTAATTTTTACTTCGAAAATGGTTTCGTTAATCCTTGATTTAAAAAAAAACGGAAAATGGATTTTTTTTTATTCAAAATCCAAATAATATTAACAAATATGACAGTTTCTTGAGTTTAGATTTTCAAACTAATAATATTTTACGGATATGCCCACTGGCATCCTCCTCGGGAGGATACAGAAACATGAATGGATGCCGGTGGGCGTCGAAACTGTCGTGGAAATAAACTCTGTCTATTAGAGTGGGTTTTTATTTTCATATTTTGACCTTCACGTAGAAAAAAGTGATTTTTTGCATTTATATTTTACAGACTTTTGCTGTTTTCAAAAAAATTATTGGATAAATATGTTTGAGGGGTGACGTCATCACATTTTGAAAGATGGATTAAGGAAAATTGGTCACATCTGGAACAGTCTTCCTCAATCCATCTTTCCACCTGTCTATGGCCTCCAATCTTTCAAACGCAGATTGTCCGCGGCATTTCGAAAACCCTGGACCTAGATTTCGGCTTTCTCCTTCTCCTTCTATGGGAACGGTGGCATTTTTGCGGGTGCTCGCCCTTGGCCCTTCCATTCTACATAAAAAGGTACAGAAAATGCGAAACCTCAGTTAGTGAACCTATGTACTACTTTTTTTTTTAGTGTGTTCATTTTTTTATTTTTTTGTCATACAGACCTAAATGAAGATAGCGAAATCTTTGCCTTGTTACAATAAAAATTATATTACGAGTATTTTAAAGAAATAATTTCTTTAAGAATTTTTGATTATATATATATATATTAGGGTGATTCAAAAAAATCAAAGTTTTTTTTTTAATTGTTCAACCTGTATTTTTGTTCCCTATGACAAAAAAGTAGTGTATGCCAAATTTGGTGAATTTTAAATAAAATTTACTATGTGCTACTAGGCGTCAAAGTTTCCCTCTTTTTCAATTTGTTTGTTTTTACAACTTATGATTTTATGTTTAATTGTTTATATTTCAGAATTTTTAATTAATGGTTTATATACTAGCTTGCTTTAATTGTTGCTTGGAACTCGTAATTTTGATACCAATTAATCGATTATGGAAGCTAGGCCTAACTCACCATCACCCAGTTGCTCATTTGGGAGAAGTTCTACAAGGAAAGAAACTGAAGTATGGCTAATTGGGCAGCCCTCTGCAGTACTAAAAACATCCGTATTACCATCAGAGAAGGAAATGATGGCCCTCTTCATGCACTACAGAAATATTAAAAAGCAAGACATTAGAGAATCATGCTGCTCTACTGCATATGATGTGCTAGCAGTTTGGAAAAAAGCAGGAATACCAGCAAAACAAAGAATACATGTAGTAGATAAAATTCAAGGAATACTGAAGGAATGACAGCTGCTTAAGAAAAACAAAGCAAACAATTGAAAAGATCACAAAATTTAAATAATAAGAAGAAAAATGGAAAGATAAACTGGAAAACTTATTTGACATTGCTCATGAGAATGCTATGCAGCTTATAAAAATAGAAGATGATAAGAAATTCTTGAAAATGCAACGTGAGAAAGGACGTCATGGAAAAATGGGTACCATTGATACGGCTGTTGCTAAAAAAGAGCAAAGAGCACCAGAAAAGCAACAACGTTATGAAAAGAGGAAAGCAGAAGAAGAGATCAAAAGAAAGAAGAGTGAAGAGGCTGTCATACTCACCAGTACATCATCAGAATCAGAATCAGAGGAGAGTAAAAGTGATGAATCTGGTTTCTGTGCTGCACAACCTTCAACATGGAAAAGTAAGGTTGGCAAACGTAGAAAATTGTTTGATGATAAATTATTAGGAAGTCTTGATGTTGCAAAATTGAGTGACAGAAATGCGTCTCTTTTTAATGCAAACAATCAGACATCGCTTGAATGGGACATCTGCGAACAAATAAAATGCATGTGTTTCAATACAACGGCAGCCAATACTGGTCCTAGAAATGGTGCAGCTATTCTTCTAGAACAAAAATTCGACAACGATTTATTGTGGCTGGCATGTCGACACCATATATTTGAAATTATGCTGGAAGCTGTTGTTTCAAAGTCTTTATTACCATCTTCTGACCAGATATAGTTCCTTTTTAAGAAGTTCAGAGAAAAATGGTCAAGCATTATAAGGAGGACTACGAAACCATTATCAGATCCAGATATCTATGAAAATATTCATGACATCAAAGATGACATAATTATATTTGCAACAAATCAACTAGATACATTCCAACCAAGAGACGATTACCTAGAACTATTGCAGTTAACAATTATTTTTTTTGGAGGTGAACCAAAAGGTGGAATCAAATTTAAACATCCAGCGGACTTCATCGGGCTAGGTGGATGGCCAAATTACAAATTCATTAAAAATTTTTATGTTCAAATCTCAGTTCAAATTTCAGTAAAAGACAAAAAAGGACTAAAAGACATTTGTCTATTTGCTACTCGGTTATATGTAAAGGCATTATTTACAGCTCCTGTGCCATCTTGCGCTCCTCGTCTTGCTCTGGAATTATTACAGAATCTTGTAGTCTACAAACAAATAAATGACACAATTGCATTTGTTGCTATTAAAAAACTGTTAGGTCCCTCTGTACCTATCAGAAGAACTGGTAGCCTTGGCCTTTTATGATGATGAAGTGCCTACTGAACGAAAAACAAAATTGTAAAGGCCTTGCAAAATACAACAGAAACTCTTCCTGCAAAACGGGCTTTTCTAGATCCTGCACTTATTCCAACGAAGAAATTAAAAGATTTTGTCATCAATACTCAAAGATTCTTTACAATAACAGAATTTAGTTCAAAATTTTTACTCAAAGATGCTAAAGAATGGCATAATGATGAAGAGTATAACTCCGCTAAGAAATCTATCAAACAGTGGAAAGTCGTGAATGATATAGCGGAAAGAGGAGTAAAATTAATGGATGAATATAATAAAATACTAACACATGACGAAGATCAAAAACAATTCTTGCTACAAGTAGTGAAAAACTACAGGGCTGTTTACCCTGATAGAAAAAAAGAAACATTGAAGTAAGGACAGCTAATGTCTCAAATATCATGCTAGTTTAATTATGCATGCTTGTGGTTATGGTAGGACCTACGGGGGAGCTTTCCACATTAAAAAAAAGCAATGCGCCTTGTACTGTACCCCCTGGGTGGTGTGGAAAAATTTGACAATTTGAGTCGTTCTGTCAATTATTAATTGCTGGTAGCAACCCCTAAAATTAAAAATTTGCTAAAATATTTTAGGATAGTTGTTTTTATGCTGAAATGAACCATTTAAAGGGTTGAACACATTAAAATAAAATAAAAAAATTTTACCCCCATATTTGAATCACCCTAATATATATATATATATATATTATATATATATATATATATATATATATATATATATATATATAATATATATATCTATAATATATATATATATATCTGTGTGTGTGTGTGTGTGTGTGTACGTATATTAAAACTCCAATTTGCCCACATAGAAGGAAGTCAACGTGAACGCCAAGAATCATTTGAGTCCATGCTCGTTCCGAATCTAATCACTAACTACAGAGTGTTAAAAATGTCAAAAAAAAACAAAACAAAAAACTTACGTGTTCCTCCTAGAGTTTCCTAACTTGTTTTCCGACGAAGTGGAAATATTTGATAGACTTAAACTCCTGTATTTGTTTTTTGAATTATTTGAAGTTTTATTAGAATTTCTGTTCTTCGTTTCTTTGAACATTTTATCCTTTTCAGTTTTTGGTACAACTTCACTAATTATTTGCGTATTGTTCGTTCGAATTTGAAAATTAAAGCTAAACCAATACCCCCGACGCTTTAATTATTATTATGCTTTGTATATCTCTGAGTCTTCCGTCTATCGCATTCTGTATAACTTATGGCCTAAGTATGGAAAAGAAAATCCGCACTGAAGAATATGATTCAGTTGAAAGTATTTAACAATAATGTGCCACGTAGTCATTATTTATGAACGAGACAAATTTTTCTTAATATTAGGGTGCATACACACAAAATATTACTCGTATTCAGTATCCTTTACTGTATTGTTTTATAAATAATACTGTAAGATTACGATAAATGCGGATAACTGCATGATCAGTCCATTTAAGGCATATCCAAATGCTATATATTGAATGAATATATACGTTTTCACCTATTTTGTTCAGGGAGACTCACCAGCCACTGCTTGCTGTTAATGATTAAGTCTACGGTTATTACAACCAACATTTCACTACTGTCACTCCTGTATAACTTTTTAAATCTTAAAAATTTCAAATATTTTGCCTATAAACAGGTCATATGCGTCATTGACAAGACACGAAATAAAAAATTACTGTACCGCACGGTATTCTTATCATTACTCTACTAAAGAACTCGATTCTGGCGAGGCTTAAAGCTTGTTTCTATAGATACAGTAACTTAGTTTTTCGAGGAAACACCAGTGTGTGTATATCTAACTGGTTTTATTATTGATCTGTAAGTAAGTTCGTTTGTTCTTTGATATTAAGGTCAACGTTGGCATGGCTTTATATATATATATGTGTGTGTGTGTGTGTGTGTGTGGAAAAGAGAGAGAGAGAGAGAGAGAGAGAGAGAGGAGAGAGAGAGAGTGTTACAAGGACGAGTTACAAGCACAAGAGGAAGCCTCAAAGACCTTCCGGTCCACTCTGGGAGGTTCCTGTTATTAAACAAGTTCATTGTTCTTTCAACTATTCTAGCAGTAGTAGAAAACTGGATAGAAAGTATAAGGCTCTCTCCCCACTCTCTGCTCCCTCCCTGCCAGAGGCAGGTACGGAAAAAGGTTGAAGAAAACACCTTGACCCTGGAAAAGTAGCCAAGGAAATTTTACAGGAAAGTGGAGAATATATAAGATAGCTTTGTATCATAATTACGCATGCACACACAGAAACTGCGCAGACGAACTCCTGCAGTGTTACGTTATGGTTTGGTCTTAAACCATGAGAGTATTCAGTACTTTGTTCAGCCTATTTTTAAACATATTTACACTTTGGCTTGAAACAACCTCTGAGGGAAGTTGGTTCCAGATATTAACTATTTGATAGGAGAATAAATTGCCGCAGATAGAGGTACTTTAGTTCCAGTTTAAACCCATTATGTCTTGTCAGAGTGGTATTAAATGAGAATAAGTTCCTGGAGTCTACCATATCTATTCCATTGAGCATCTTGAAAACTTGAATAAGCTCTCCGCGCAACCTCCTGATCTCTAGGGTGAACAGATTTAGGCACTCCAATCTCCGCTGGTAGTTTTGCATTCTTAATGAAGGGATCAATTTTACGGCCCTTGCTTGTACCCTTTCCAACCTTTCTATATCCTTCCTAGGGGACGGAAACCAAAACTGCGCACAATATTCGAGATGAGGTCTGACTAGTGAATTATAAAGAGACATTACAGTCGCCTTGTTGTTGAACTGGAATTGTCTTTTAATATAACCTAATATTTTTAAGGCCCTCTTTTCGACGTCTGCACAGTGCTTTGACGGTTTGAGATCATTACTGATATAGACTCCTAAGTCTTTCTCTAGATCGGTCTCAGTCAAGTTCCTTCCCAAACGAGAGTAATCGGTCTTCGGGTTTTTGTAACCTATGTGCATTACCTTACATTTGTTCAAGTTGAATGGTATCTGCCAAGTAGCAGACCATTCGCCCAACCTGTCAAGATCATTTTGAAGCGTTCTTACGCCCTCCTTATTACCTACACTACTTCCTAATTCCATATCGTCTGTAAATTTTGAAATTGCACTTAGGAGCCCGACGTCTATATCGTTAATATAGATATCAAAAAGTAAGGGATTCAGAACGGAACCCTGTAGGACACCACTGGTGACGGGCGCCCACTCCAAAGCCACTCCATTTATTACCACTCTCTGCTTTTTATCTTTTAACCAATCCTCAATCCAGTTGGAAACAAGCCCGGTGATTCCTAGTCCTCTAGCTTTAATCTCGCGTGAGGAACTTTGTCAAAGGCTTTTTGAAAGTCGAGATACACTATATCTGTTGCCCTACTTGCATCGTATAGAGTATGCATATTATGGAAAAACTGTAACAGGTTTGTCAGACAAGATCTATGTCGCCTAAATCCATGTTGAGGATAAAAAATTAGATTGTTAGAGTCAAGGTGATACACGATACGTCTTGTGATGATGGATTCCAACAGTTTGCCGACAATTGATGTTAAACTGATCGGGCGGTAATTACAAGGATTTTCCCTATCACCCTTTTTAAGGATTGGTGTTACATTTGCTAACTTCCAGTCGGTTGGAACTTTCCCTAACTCAATTGATTGTTTGAATATGGTTACTAAGTCGTCAACAACATTTTGGCTAACCTCTTTAATACCCTTGGAAGAAATAAGTCGGGAACAAGTGATTTACATTTATTCATCTTGTCAATTAGTTGCTGTACCTCATCTCTTGAAGGATGGTCTCTGAAGGATGGTCACTGTCATACGTAATCCGAGGATTTGACACTTCAATTGAATCTTCCTCCGTGAAGACTATAACGAAGAACTTGTTTAACGTTTTAATTATATGAGAGAGAGAGAGAGAGAGAGAGAGAGAGAGAGAGAGAGAGAGAGAGAAATTTTAATTTTCCATTTTCCAGGCATTCAGCCAAGTAAAATAAATATTACACAGCTTTACTTATTAAGTTTCTTGACGCTATGCTTATACTCCACAACTAATTCATAACTTGCAAATGTCTCATGCAACATCAAATACACACACACATACACACACTACACACTCTCTCTCTCTCTCTCCTCTCTCTCTCTCCTGCTCTCATTGGGGTCAAACAAGTTTGTTTCATGATTCATTGCTGTGCCAGACTTCATACAAGTCAAAGAATTGATTTTCGTTCATGAAATTTGACACGGCTATTGTAGAAGGAGCCATAGGAAGTTTTTCAACACATACACATTATGTTGAAAGTGTCATCTTCTCTGCGAAGTTACGTGACGAATCCAAGTAGTGTAATTACATATCACGGCCTCATGCACTTCGGTAGAAATGAGGCGGGTTTCATTTTCAGTCGCTGCTTTTAGAACTTAACAATGTTCGGGGATTTTCTCAGATATCCTTTTGATATTGTGCGAAATCGCAGGAATGGTGGTCAGGTGGCAGAGGAGACGTGCAAGACTACAGTCGTCAAAGGGCAGAGATACTTATTAGACAGGACCTTTGGACTAAAGGTTTCATGCAAAATGTGCCGTCCTGCTGAAACCCAACCGTCCACATCAATGTCTTCGTCCACAAGATATGGGATGAGCTGTTCTTGAAACATGATGAAATAAACATTTTGATCCACAGTTATGTCAATAAAAACTGGGTCAAAAATCTGATGCTGGAATCCGTGATAAGAAATTACTTACCCGAATTTCGCAAATGGGAGGACGCTTTAATCATGTTCTGTGCCTGTAGAAAGGATGACATACAGTATGTAAGGAATCGCCAGAAATAACTAATTTATTTTCTTAGTTTTTCGGGGTTTCCATAACATTTTCTTAACTTTGTTTTACTTTGGGAGATTGGGATAGTCCTTTTGTCGAAACGATATTATAAACGTAATGATGCCGTTACATTATTTCTTTTGAAACTCAAAAGTTTGGTATATCAGCATTCCATATCTGGAAATTTTCAGTTTGACAAGAGCGACATAAACGAACCTATACTCGTTATATCGACGTGCATTTCATCGACACTTATTAACCTAACCTAACCTAGTGTAACATAACTAAGCAAATTCTAACTTAACCTGACAGCTAGTCCACAAGAGTACTTATAGATAGAATGTCCCGAAGTAGGCACACTGTCCGCTGCGTCTACTTCAGAACGTAGAGTAAAAGGAAGATCACAGTACTCACTCAATTATCCGTGATTGAGGGACGTCCATGATCACGGATAACTCGATTTCATGGTTAACTCGGTATACTCCTCTAGTGGGTGAGTAGTGCGACCCGCCACCACACGCAGTATTATTCTTTTACAGCATAACATACAATTAAATGATTTGTACTCACAAGACGTGAAGATCATCCGCTCCGGAAGACTATAACCTCTCCCTCTGCTAACATTACGCAAAGAGACACTGACTGAGGTGCGTTGTGGTGAGTTGGCGGGAGGCGAGACGCGGATGTAACACGGTTAACTCGGTGTCATGATCACGGATAAGTGCACAGTGGTCACAATTAATAAATCACGGTTAACTCTATTGACCGTTCAGTGAATCACGGGTAACCGCTTGCGTACTGCAAGTGTACTCTACAAAAAAAAGGTATTTCAAGTATTTCAATGAAGCTATTCTCTCTTTGACAAACGGGGTCCTCTGAAACTAAACAAAAAATACACAAAAACACACCTTGAGGAATTCAAGAAAACCTTTCATTTTGCTCTCAATGTACGTTTGGCCTATCAAGTGAACTCTTTAAAGTTTTATATTCAGATTAAACTTAGTCCAGTTTTGCTCTCCGTTCTAAAGTAGAAACAGAGGACAGCTTTTCAGTGTGTGACCCTGGAGAAAATTTTCTGGCGTTAACAAGAAAAAAATCAGTATATGATGAGCGCAGAAACCAAGAAAGGGTTGATAAAAGAGGTACCCATATAGGGGTAACGTCCATTTTTAGCTACAGTGATATAAATTACAATTTAGAGGTCAGACATTAAACGGTACTTCTCGAGCATATTCGAATTAAAAAATCGTACTAGAGCCTTGCCAGGAAAATCGACTTGCTCTGTACTTTGTTATCATATAACGAGCAAATGTTTTAGGGATAAAAACTGTCGCATTACCTTGCAAAATAATTGCAAAAGTTTTATTATAAAAGTAATTAATACAACAACGGATATATGAACGTAATTTCATAAGTCATCAAGTCATCAAGTTTACATAATGTAAACAAATAAAATCAAGGGTGAAAAACAGTTATGTTTTCATGAAAATAAATTTGTTATGGTTTACACTCGGGTGTGTTGTGTTAACCTAACCTAACCCGAGTATATAGCCTTACCCCAGTTAGACTGCACACACACACACACACACACACACACCACAATATATATATTGCTGATTCATTATACATCTACGCCAACTAAAACCAATGAACATTAAAAAACCATTAAAACCTGACAAGGGATAAGGGATCCTTTTGAATTATAGAAAAATTATTCATCTTAACCCCCATATATTTTAAACGCTGGAGATGATCTTCTAAGAGTGAAGCACGAGCCAAAGAGAGATACGTTGTGGCCATATAGTTACTCCTCTTCCCGTAAGATCCGCAAAGTTAAGCGACATTGGGTTAATGGTTGACTAGCTGAATGGGAGGGCCGTTCTATACGCTCAGATGATGTAGTGACCCGTTTGTGTAGATTCCACAATAACCTGTAAGTTCCCTCTGTCATGCCAGTCTGGCTGGTAGAACACGAGTAAAATCATGCACTTAATAATGATAATAGACGCAATTCATACTCTTTCTATTAACAAATTACATTAATTCAAAACATTTTGACGCCAATAATCTGTTCTTGTCCATTTCAAGGAGTTTTAGAACGTGTTAAATTAGAAGAGGGTGTCGAATCGTATGATTAAGATGCCTTTGTCCTTTCATCATAATTGCTTTAAATAACTATTTACTGTATCAGGCAATCCTAGTTACCTTCATACTATATTGGTTCTTAAATCTGGGTTTTGAGAGAGAGAGAGAGAGAGAGAGATATGTCATGACATAATGTCAAGGATGGAAATAACAAAAATAATTTGGAGTATATAATATATTTTATTTTTAACTTAATATAATATATATATATATCACAAAAATGGCATATAAACTCTGTATCACAGTACAGTTAGAAAAAAAATGTGCCAATTTTTTCGTACAGATTTGTTCAAAAAACAGGATGTGCGATGTGATATCATACATACATATAACGGAATATTATATGTAAAAAAAAAAAAAAGATTAAATACCTTAAAAATCTAAATAATTAATTTTATAGAAATATAAATGCGTATAATCATATATTAAATTATATAGTCATTAACAGACTTTTCTCCGTTAATGAATATTGTCATTAACAGACTTTTTCTCCGTTAATGACTATAATCATTAACAGATCTTGCTTCGTAATACAGAAAAATAAATATTTTCACTAGCGTTCATTTCTGATGTCGAGTCTTAACCGTTTAAGGCCGGAATTTTTGTAGGTTTAAATTATGAATACGTGTATTTGAAACGTTACCAATTTGTACCATGTGTCCTGAAAGGGTTAAATGTGATTACAGGTTAAAAAAATCGTTTTGGTCGATAAAATGTGGCTATAAAAACGTAGTCGTCTTTTAAATAATATTTTTTGGGATTGTCAGTTTAAATAATCAAGTAAAAATTTGATAAATCATTTAAATAAATGTTATAAATTAGTTATTATATAAATAATAATAATAATAATAATAATAATAATAATAATAATAATATAATAAATCAATGAACGTAGATTGTCATTTGCCAAAAATCTTCAAAACTCTGTCATTGACGAAAGTTAGTTCAAAGGTGTTATGACGATTGTGTATTATTGTTGTTGTTGTTGTTTAATCAATAAAAGGACGCTACGTTTACAGTCCATTCCGGAGTCCATTTTCGAGTCAAAGAGTTTATAAAGTCATTGAGAGTTATGGGCTTCATAAAAAGATTATTAAATGAATAAACAATTAATAATAATAATAATAATAATAATAAAAATAATAATAAAAATAATAAATATTTTAATATTAACATTGTTATTACGGAATGTTTATTCAGTTTGAGTGGGTTTGACATTACCGGTTATCGACAATATATAGATAATTTCTATCGACATTTTTAATGAAAGCATCCCACCCCCCAACCCCCTAACCCCGAACTGGAATGAAGGGTGTTCCATTTAGCTAAGTGGCTTCTTCGTTATTTTTACAGCCTTGGAATGTTCTAAATATTTTAAATATCTGTTTATTTTGCTTCAAACGCAACTCTGATTATCTATTTTTATTGCCATTATACTTTATCGTACTCAGTATATGCGTATACATATTATACAGATATAGATACTGGAATGGATAGATACTATATATACTATATAGATATTGGAATGGATATAGATACTGGAATAGATATTCAGTAGACTGGGGATATACTGTACTTATGCAAATATACTCGTATGTGTTCACTATTCGGTCTGTATGTGTAATAGATAAATCTCTATTTATTATTTCTTTGTACGAAAGCAATGTTTCTCCCCCAAGGGGGAGGCAGCGAGCCTTCTGGAGGGGAGTGGGTAGGGGGGGAGGGAGGGAAATAGGAAAATAACATGATGAAACATAAATAAAACGATTTTGAAGCGGAGGGTTCGTTCGGTTGAGGGGGCGAGAGTTCGAATTTGAAAAAGTATGAGAACCCCTGCAAACTAACTTTTCGTCTTTATATATTCGTTTTCTATTTCAAGAGTAATATAAACTCAACAAAGAGGGATAACTTATTAAAAATAATGCCCATCGTTGGGCTATAAAATAAACAAAATCACGCATCAGTTCAAAGTGTCAAGGGACATTTACAGACAGTAAAGGTGTCAACTTACTTTCAAAATATTTCTTATCTAATCGGGTTATTGAAGAACCGTAAGCTTAGGCCTCTTACAAACCTCGATTGCTTACTTATAATGTCACCTGTATAATTAATTAAAAATTGGAAAAATAACCCTAACGAAATTTTAAAAATTCGACACGATTTTAGGAACTCTTTCTGGGTCATGGGCATGGAGATCTAATTATAACACTAGGGTATTGTCTAAACCAGGGGTGCCCAACCGGTCGGTCGCGATCGACTGGTCTATTAATAGCAAAGATTTTTGAGTTGATCGCGAGGAAAAAGTGGGTATTTCCCCCCAAAATTGCAATAATTATAGAAAATAAACACAAAAAAATGGAAAATTCGAAGCAAATGAAAAGCTGAAAAGCGAAAAAAAAAAGCCGAAAGCTGAAACCTAAAAAGCTGTCATACTTCCCAACGGCATAATTCAGATAAAAATATTGTAATTAAACTACTTGTCACTAAAAAATTATATAATTAAACGTTAATGCCAACATTGTGTAAACCAATATGGATGTAAAGTATATCTTATGTAATGTGTTCTTTCTGAATAAAGATTATTAAGAGTATTATTATTATTATTATTATTATTATTATTATTATATTAAAAATGCAGGCAAGGATTGATAGTTCGTAACTAATTATAATAATAATAACAATAACATTGTTTAACATTGTAAGGTATATGGAAGTGGGAAGAGATAGTTCAATTTTAAGTTAAACCAAAAATGTTAGACAACCCTGGTCTAAACAAAGATCGAAGTAAATAGACTTTTCATACGTCCCATTCTGGCTTCTTTTAACAAACGAAACATATATATATATATATATATATATATATATATATATATATATATATATATACTCATACACACACACATTATTATATATATATATATATAATATATATATATATATATACACAAGTCTTTATTATCATCTATTTGCTGCCTTCAGAATGCATTACACTATTTAAATATAATTAATTCATTTACCGATAGTAATATATCGTGATAACTATATCATCTTTGGCATATTCCACAGTGAATTTATAGTAAATACAGTATATGCGCTATATAGTCATTAAATACTGGCGATATTATATATATATATATATATATATATTATATATATATATATATATATATATATATATATGTGTACGCATATACTCTAAAAAGCATTTCTTTTTATTAACTCTTCAATTGGGGTCAAATAAGGTACACCTCATTAATTAGCTACAATTACTACGTCACTTTCAAGTAAGTTCGAAATTTAAGAAATTTAATAAGAAAAAATTTAATTTTCAAAACTACCAAAGTAATATATAGTAATCTACTTGATGGGGGTCGGAGCTTACCTGACAGACATCAATTTGGAATGAAATAACGCATTGGTTTTTAGAATGGGTATTTTCCTTTATATGAAACCGAAAGAAAACGTGTTTATACAGTTTGTATAATTATAGAAAAATTAAAAATGATTTTAATATTCTAAACGAAAATAAAAAAAAATTATTTTCTAAATAATCTTTAAAAAAAAAATTGTATACATTTTCCTCTTTTTCGCATTTTTAAGTTCACAAGGGTGGTGGAACCTGTTTCGAAAATTGTCCGATGTAGTTCCCGGGGGGGTTGTAGTTCGCCACCACGTAAATCTTGTTTGAGTTCGACCGGGCTACCCCGACTCCCAACTCCTTAGACTCTGCCCATACCACTTGAGTGAAATGCCCTAGAAAAGAAAATAAAAGAAAAATCACTCACGTTTTACAGTACAGACAATGTGTGATGGGATTTCCCTAAAAAATTATTAAGTTATCCCTTAACTTCGTGTTTAATACGATATAGAAAATGTGATTAATGTGTTCAGGTATCTATAAAATTAAGTATGACGAAACTGTGCTTCCGAACAAGTGGAGGGTGACGAGTGAAGTGATACAAACATATTTTTAAAGTTTTAATTAATTACGTACACTGTACACGCCTAAGGCAACATTTTGAATCGGCAAAAAAGTAATCTTCTTTAAAGATTCGTCTAAGACTCATCAAAGACTCATAAAGATTCATAAAGATTCATAAAGACTCGTAAAGACTCATCAAAGACTATAAAGACTCATTAAAGTAAAAGTTTTTAGTAAACAGTTATTGTTCAAAGACATACAACAAAATTTTTTAAAAAATCACTTACAGGTGTGTAAATTGAACAAAACCTGCATGACATTACTTTTTAAATTAGACTGCTCACACACACACACACACACACACACACACACATTACCTGAGCCGAGATCTAGTGGTTCTCTCCCAAAGTCATATTCGTTGATTTCTTCGTACCAAGAATCTACAGCTTCTTCTCCAGGAATTTTGTAATTGGGATTAGGGGACCATTTCATATAAATATTCTCCCCGTAGTCGCTGTCATTTCTGTGATCCATCTTATCGCGCTTCCCTAGAAGATCAGCCCATTCTTGAGAGTATTTCGTTAACTATAAAAATATTGAGATAAACAAATTAGAAT
Organism: Bathynomus jamesi; assembly: GCA_023014485.1. NCBI lineage: Eukaryota > Metazoa > Arthropoda > Malacostraca > Isopoda > Cirolanidae > Bathynomus > Bathynomus jamesi. The sequence continues at coordinate 190,505 of JAJOZX010007259.1, read as the reverse complement.
TTTAAATTTTAAACAGAAAAGGTTAGAAAAACCAGTAACCTCTTTTTTGTTTAAATTTCTCTTATTTCCCTTGTTACTCCCCTTTGTTTTCTCCCATCTTGATTCGCGTTGACAAGCTAGTAGGCCTAACTCCCCTCAGTTCTGTTTCGATAAGGAAAAGTTTTTAATCTTTTACTAAAATTAAATAAGTTTGAATTTTATATACGTATCATGGCATCTTTAAAAATCTAATCCAGATCTAGCATTCTTGTATCTCATCTGTACCTCCTCATTCGAGTTAAGTGAATGATTTTGTCTCCACAATAGCAGCGAGGTTCGTGTGATAAAGATGACCTACAAGTTTTGCTGGGTTTCGAACCACGGGTCATTACGTCATCCGAACGAGAGGACGGTCACATTATATACTGTACAGTATATATATATATAATTACAGAATAGTAACAGAATGATGTTTGAAAATGCTTGTTACTTTCACTGAAGTTTTCTTTGTCTACAGAAGCGAGGCCTGTACATCTCTCACTAATGTGTATTGAGAACGTTGGGTTTCCATCCTTTCCTGGCTCAAGGCACCCCAATGCCATCTGTTCTTCTTTCGAGGCACCCAGAAGGATTTTCGTTTCCCACTGTTCAACATCGAGCATCCTATCCCCCCCCCCCCCACCTTAACACCACGTAACAAAACTGAGCGCGTACAGTTTCCGTATGGAAGTAATAAATCGGGAATGTTTTGTTTCATTTAAAATTTCTATATTTTCAGTAATTTTTAGATTTTCAGTTACTTATTTTTTACATTTTGATGTAATTTCAGGGCACTCGGAGAAGGCACCTTCGACATCCAGGTTGGAAAACATTGGGTTACAGATTATGAACTGTCAAATCACGGACCACACTTCATTTCCTCCAAAGGCTGAATAATGAGAGTAAGGAAAATATTTTTGCATCTAAAATCCGATACTACTATTTTGTACTTCCCCAATGTTTAAAGAGTTAAATATTTTAAAACTAAATGACTTATACAAATTCAATGTTGCTGTCAATATGTTCAAAGTTATCAACAAAAATCGACATATATCACCCATTTAAAGAGCAATCACCCCACTCCCCCCATCAAATACACCATCGTTATAACACCAGACTGCCCGTGGATTTTATACACAAACCTAACTATACAATAGAAATTGCGGGAAATGCACTCTCTTTCAAAGGAGCAGGTGTATGGAATACGATTCACACGCATTTCAGGCACGCTTCATCACTAAATGTATTTAGCAAATCACTAAAAAAGCACTTCATTAGCTCCTACTGATGTATAAGTGTACTACTGCCGTTTTTACCATAGTAATCAATTTTGTAATCAACTATTTAAAATATGCTAATTTCATTAAGTACCTTTAATTTCGTTATCTATTCTTTATTATTATTATTATTATTATTATTATTATTATTATTAAGGAGCATTTACTTTCTACTAAATATACAATAAATCATTTAACTTAAAATTCTGTAACATTTTGTGAACCTTATATTGTATTTATTATTATTATTATTGCTATTATTATTATTTTTTGTTGTTGTTTCTATTACTATTACTTGCCACTTTCACTATTTTTCTGTAATAAATAAGGTAAATGCCATTAATTTTGCCTAAAAAGCCTCAATGCTTCCAAGGGCATAATTCAGATGAGAGTAATGCGAATATATTAATGTCATAACAAATATTTAAAAAACCAAAAACTGTAAAACTCCTTCATTTGTATTGTATTCTTTTCTGAATAAAATTTGAATTTGAGGATATACTGTATATATACAGGGTGGGCAAAAAGTCTGGGCATCCCCTCAAAATATTTACATATCTAGTTTTTACGTATCTCATATTTACATATTTAATTTTTCGCATTTTAGTAAATTTTGTTAAATTAAAAATTAAATTAAATGTTAAAAATGTCAATATGCAATAAATTCTTTCTTTCATGTACACTGTCTTATTTTGAGGGGGTGCCCAGACTTTTTGTTCACCCTGTACAATGACCATCACAACTAGAACCTGGACGTAATATAACCACGGCGTACCCTTCCTCATGGAAATACAAATTGAGGCGTTGCGTGGAAGAAGGGCGACCTAGCCAAAATCAAATCTTTGAGAAAAATGCATTTTAAGTTGGAGAGGTATTTATCGACAATTAGGTAGAAGGGCGACCTAGCCATTTTTGGCGAAAATGAATTATTGCTGTTTTCAGTAGCTTAATATATTATATTAAGCTACTGAAAATCAGCAATAATTCATTTTCGCCAAAATGGCTAGGTCGCCCTTCTACCACGCAACACCTCAATATTATATGATGCACATCTTTGACAATAAAACCTGAATTCAGAAGGCTTTAACTGGTATAGGCCTACAAAGAATGAAATTTGTATAGTACTCAGTGAGAGTTGAAAAAACTCCTTACCTTTTCACTCAGTCGAAGCGGTTGGACACCGTGTTTTTTTCTGTAGTAATTATGGGCGTTCAAGCAATCTTCGTAAAAGTTTTCTTCAGCCATCGACTTCATAGTTGTTGCAGATTTTGAAACTTGTTTTTTCGGACTACTAAATGGTTTATGAGTTTGTGATTCAGATGGACTAGGAATTGTATTTCTCGCTGTGTAGCCAACCGGACTATCAACCAAATTTCTCGATATTTGACTAGATGGACTGTCAACTTTATTTATAAATGTTTGACTCGCTGGACTACCAACTATAGTTCTAGATTTATAGCTTGTTGGACTTTCAACTATATTTCTGGAACGGTAACTTGTTGGACTCTCAACTGTGCTCCTAGACTGAATACTTGTCGGAGTACCAACAATGCTTTTAGACAGGTAAATTGTTGGACTCTCAACTGAAGTTCTGAGCTGGTAACTTGTTGGACTACCGGTTGTATTTCTAAACTGAGAATCTGTAGGACTGGTAGTTTTGTTGCGGTCCTGATAACTCGTTGGACTGTCGACAGTAGTTCGAGGTTTATTGATGGCAGTATTTCCAGCTGAATTCTTTGCAGAACTTTGAGTTTTGTTGGTTTGGGAAATTCCGCTTTGATAAAGATAAAGATAAAAACAATTTTAAATTTAGAGGATAAGTTTTTGGATGATATTATCAAACTTCACTATGAAAAACTGGTATTTTAGCCAGATTAAGACATCTTTCGACCATATTACCAAAACTAATATAACGCAAACTTAGGCTACTGACTATTCTCATAAAATGTCTTCCATGTGACTTACTCCAACCATATAATTTATTATTAATACGAAGAGATCTAAAGTGTCGTTTTGAATTTGATTCATTTTATCATATACGCTATTTTTAAAAGAAAAATATTATCCACTAAAAACCCTTCACTGGTCCTCGCGAACCATTTCAGACATTATTAGGTAATTTCAGAAAACCGGTGACACTTTAACATTTGAAATAAGAACCGAACCATTTCAAATTTTGAGCTTCAAAACCATTGGTGGAATATTTGTGAAGTTTACAATTCACCTCAAAGAGTGAAGATTTTTTTTTTTTTTTGCTTTACAAAAGAAAGGTAAGAACTAATAAAATATAAACCCAGCAACATCCCTTTTTTTAATCAAGAGCTTTTTCCTACATTTTGTATAGAAAGAACGTAAATTTTAGCAAGTCTGGCTTCATTACATCATTGTAAAAGAGGCTTATATGAAATAAATATACTATGTTTAACCCGTAAATCAGTGCAACACTCCAGATATTAACGACGAAATTTACAATACCATTTTATAGTTCCTCCCTTTTCTCTTCTTGCGTGGTTCCAAATTTCTTGTTTTAAACTTCACTGAACGGAAAGCAAAACTGAGACCTATTTTCACAAGTGGCTGCGAAACGCCAAGCAACCGTATTGATTTTGAGAGCCCTCAAAAAATAAATTTCAGATTCCTTAAAAAGTTATAGATTCTATCAACGTAAAAAGCTCAACCATCAGGAATATTTCATATTCACTATAATTTTTTTTTAGGGAACTAAAATATGTTTAGAGCAAATTTATAAGTTTTTAAATTCGGAGAGTGGCGCGGGTATCCCTAAATTTCAGCCACATGGCGGTTTATTTGAGTCGGATACGTCTTTGTAAATGATGATCAAACTAAATAAAGTTGAGTCGCTAATTTTCGAAATGGCAATGAAAACAAATAGAAAAATAAAGACAATTTTAGTTTCTTTTTATTAAGTACATTTCAAAAGTTTACCAAATATTAAAACATAAAAATCACTGAGAGATTTAAAAATTTGGAGAATCCCTCATACAGATCTTTATGTACCAAAAACTCCATAATTATGTTTCTGAGTATCCACAATAATGAGGGAAAATAATTGACTAAAATTCTTAGCTGTGTAAACTCAAAATTGGTGCACCCTTTACAAGAATGGTAACTCTACACTGTAAAAATTGAAAGGAAACCATCTGCCACAAAATTACGGTGTAATTATTTCTTTGATATCATCCGAAAATGTTACACTTCTAATTAGGAGGACAATATTTTTGTACGATATAAAAAAACAAGAACACCATAATTTGGTGGCAGATGAGATGCCACCTTACTATTAGGAAAATTCCCTTTAATGTTTACAGTGTACAGTATTTTCAGGGGTCCCCTTCACATATTTTTTCATTATACTTGTGTATTTATTTATTTATTTAGTTTGGTGGTATTATCCGTGAGGCGAGGAATTTCAACCTAGTTCCCACCGCGTACCCCTTTGAAAAGTCAAGATGTTTTCGTGTACCCTCCGTACAAAATAATATATATATATATATATATATATATATATATATATACTGAGTTCAAACAGTCAATATATATGCCCAATTAAATTTTGTTAAAAGAAATAATGGGGTTACTTTATCTTGAGCCACCGTGTGTGTATATATATATATATATATATATATATATTATTAACCTACATTATTAAAATGCTTACAAAAATGCATTTACAAAAGAAAAGAAAATGAGATAAACATGTATTTTGTTAGATCACTGTGTACCCCTGAAAATTCTTATACAGTATGTATCCTCGGTTGAAAACCCCTGCTATAAGGAATCCCTGTCCCGATGTACTCGTATATCGCGAAAGTTGTCTAAGCGAAAAGGGAGGCGGATAGTCCCTATTTTAAAGATAAACTTCTGCCATTGAATACTTTTAATTTTTATATTTGAGATCAACGATTTTTCTGCATGAGTGTATAAAAGTAAAATACAATGATTTGTATATTTTATGAAAATAACGAATCTTATCACAAACAACCTATCAGTATGATAAAAAGTTTAAAATTCTGTCGGTGCATTATGAAACATGATTTATCAGTCAGCAGTAAATTTCCATCAGGTTTGAATGTAGGAAAAAGTGTGCTTCTCTCGAAGTTATTTTCTTAGTCAGATACTATACCAAGGATTTCGTGAATAATTTTATCCAGAGATTCTACAGCCAGCTAAATGTGAAGCTAAACTGGGAAAGGGATGTATGACGAGCCCTCTGCACGTAATTTATTTGGCTTCACTCAAAATAAAACCATCTAAATTTAGAACTTATAACTTGTTTTTGAGGGTACATTCTACAAGAAGTTTTTCCTTCTTTTGGGTATGAAAGCTTCTTGACAGATTATGTAATAACTTCTTTTAATGATACATAACTTCTTTAGATAGAAGATGTAGTCCTCAAAACTTCTTTTTTAAGTGATTTGAGACAATAGAAGATAATATTTCTATGTATAGAAGGTTAGGGAAGTCTGTTTTCTGTGTTGATCCAATTCTCTTTTTAAAGGGAACTAATTTTTAAAAAAAACCTCTAGAGTGTCGCCTTGTTTTACGGGTTCAAGATCTTGTTGGTCTATTTGATAACTATTTGATAATCAATTCAAATTGTTAATTCAACCCATTATTGTTTGGTACCGAAAGAATGAGCAGGAGCGCAATCATTGCTTGGTTAAATTAACCATTTGGATTGGTTGGTAAATAGTTAACTACTGCAACCAAGTATTTCGGCTTTGGCCGAAAAATAGATTAACCATTAACCGCTATCGTTCTTTCTCAATCAGACAAATTAAACTGAGTTGGGTCCTCCCTGACCCCACGATAGCTGTTGAGAGTTAAAATAGTTAAAATAAAAGAAGAGAAAACCTGTTATTACCCAGGCGGAAGAACTTTCTCTACGAATTCCCCGATCCAGTTTCCTTTCGGGCTGAAGTAGGCAACCACAAATGCCATGTGCCCATTTTTATTCCTGGCAAACGCCACTCCCATCTCTTTAGTGTCCTTCCATACCAACTGAGTGAAGTGTCCTGAAGGGTACAGACATCATTAATAAGGCTGCTTAAAAAATCCATGATTACGGTGCATTTTACGTCATAGTGGTGTCCTACAGTATATATATGTATATATATATATAATATATATATATATATATATATATATATATATATATATATATATATATATATATATATATATATATATATATGTATATGTTGGCAACTGGATAACTACGATACTGAATCTTGTCAAGTTCTAACGGACAAAAAGTCCTGTGATTGATAATTTGTTTCCACTTATGAAGATATGACCATTTTAAGTTTTCCTAATTTAAATTCTAAATTTAAGTTCATTTTCGAATCTAGGTTTCTTTCATTTTTTTTCCTTAGACATTTTATTTTTTAATAATAATAATAATAATATATAATAATAATAATATAATAATAATAATAATAGCAATAATAATAATAATGTGACATCTATGAAGTAGATTTTGATGTATTATCAAATATAGCTTCTCTATGAAAAGTATTGGGTGGGCCAAAATAAAGAGGCCCCATTCAGTTTTAAAAAAACCTGAATAAGGCCTCTCTTATCTTGGCCTACTCTGTTCAAGGATTTAGTTCACGTCTTGATAAATCACAGATTTTAAAAGTTACTTGTAGATGAAAAAATTTACGTAAAAACATCAACAGTAATGTTTGTGTTATATCAAACCAAGTTTATACAGGGTGTCCCAAATGTCCTGCCCCATAATGTACACCATGATATTAGCTTTTGGGACAGGGCTTCTGCCTCATTAGAGACTCACTGAATTAAAAACATTTGAACCTAGAGTGGATCCAGATTTCAGATCAAGATCCAAAAAAATAACGGCATATAATGCTAAAAAGGTTAAGATCCAAACAAAATAACGGCATATAATGCTAAAAAGGTAAATAGCCAAGGAAAATAACAGCATATAATGCTAAAAAGGGCACTCTTTCGAACGAAGTTAATATCATAATTGTTTTTGTTTGCGTGACTATTTCCTCCAAATGGAATTCATTCATGACCAATCTTTATTTTTATTTTGAAATAAGAAATTAATGTTGAAGTGGAACAATTTAGTTATTATTGCAGCGTTTAATGATTGTTTCTGTTATGAACTTTTGCTACCTGTCTTCAGGAATCCTTGGGTCGGTTCTTCGTTGTAGTTGTGGTCCTCGACTTCGTTGTACCAATTTTCAACCACTTCGTCTCCTTTCATCTTTAAAGAAAACGTTTATGGTCAAGAAATTTTTATGCAACATATACTGTACCTCAAACAAGATGCAAACGCAGTCATGTAAATTCATATAAACATTTTAATCCTATTAAACTACCAGATGGCTAATGTTCACTTGCGAAATATTCGATGAAAAAAATAAAATTAAAAATGAGTAAAAAAACTATTAAGAATTTGTTATGAATTATTTTAAATTATTATTATTATTATTATTATCATTATCGTCAATTGGGTAGTTTCGTCCTGGCGACGAATCTACCCAAGACCAGTGGAAGCATCGCATGGTTTCAGTGGAAGCATCGCATGGTTTAATTAATCATTTCGATTTATTGTTATACGGTTAACCAAGTTAACCAGATTTAATTCTGAGAGATAATTGTGCAAAAGTTTCAGTCGAAATTAAATCAAAGCCTTGCCTACCTCAAACCAAGGTTGAGATGAGGTTTTACAATAAATGTTTTCCCCAATGTTCTTTTTCTCTCCATGCTCCATCTTCTCTACTTTGGAGAGCTTTTCCGCCCACTCTTTCGCCATTTTGCTCAACTGTAAAATAAAATAATAAAGGATTTTAACAACTGTCTCTTGCTTACATTACTTTCCACAAGTCCTTGGCGGGACTTATAATTTAATTTCATATTTACACTATATTTGTATTTTTGTGTGTCACTCGATGCCAAATAAAAAATAAATAAGTTTAGCTTAAAAAACTATTCTTTAATTAAGAGATAAAGAAAATGTAAGAAATACAAGGTAGACACTTTTTGATAAAATGTAATAAATTTATCAGCAATATGTTTGGAAGTTTAGCTTTTATTAGTGTTTTATGGTAGAAATTGTAATTAAATCTGTAATATATTATTGTATTATAAATGAAAAAGTGGTTAAAGTAGAGAATTAAAAGATTTGTACAAAGATTTTGGTTTGTAGAAGTAACTAGGTCAACTAATAATAGTTAGTTAGGAGGGCCACAACTAGTCAGCTACTACTACCAGACCAGACTAATGTGGCCCATTGCTCTAACTCCTAAATTGTTATTAGCAGCACCATCGGTAATCGAACCCCTAGCCTCGCTGCCTTCATTTCGCTTAGAGGAAAATGGTGTTATCCTCTGAGATACAGATGCTGATCAAATAATTTCTCTCAGGGTCGTATTTAGGGGAGGGATTCCTACCCACCCAGAAACTCCCCACCCCCTAATAAAATTTCCTATCAAACAAAAAAAAAATGAAGCCGCGGAAAAAATGACACAATATTGGTAAACAAAAGAGAAAGATGAACGTTCATTTTCCATAATTCTAAAATCGTTAATATTTATTTTTAAAATATGAAGTGATACAAATAAAGTTTGAGCGCATTTTGATTGCCATTCAAGGAGGATGAAGCTTGTCAACATTGTGGCTGGCAAGTAGACATTGTAGACTGACAATCCATTCACAATATAAACTAAATGTACAAGTGATTAATTTTGTAATAGTTACGTATGTATTGTGATATCTAGAAATGAACTGAATACGGAGTTGTAAAAATGACTTGTCTTAGCTCGAATTTAAAAGTGTTTGTAAATACTTCGTCTTTGTCCATTTTAAAAGTCAACTTATGATAAAAAAAAATCATTTATGATTAAAACTGGATCTGTAAAATAGACTCTGTTGAAAGTAAAGCTGAAAATCAGGTGTTGAATTGTATGGTGAGTATTATTTTGGAGATAGAATTTATATAACTGAAATAATCATTTAGGAGGGCCAGAAACTGGCACAGCGCTCAGGTCAACTAGTGCGGCCCACTATTGTAAGTTCCGCATTATCATTACCAGTATTAGTGGGATTCGAACCCCAACCTCAGGGTCTTCAATTCGTTCATAGGAAAACACTGTTTCCCACTGAACTATGGGCTTGTAAATATAACAAAATAATTGAGTTACCGTTATGTTATAGAAAATGTATTGTACAAGAGTAATCAAAGTATATTTGGATGTACTAATATAACCTAATACTGTAATTACATAACTACATTCGAGCCATTTGTAGGGTAGGGAATTTAGGCCTTTCTATATTTTCTTAACTTTGTTTATGTCATTAATTTACTGTAGATAAGGTAAACTTATTATCTTTCTTCATATGATTAATTTAAGGAAAGTATGACAATCTAAACTGATAATAATTTAATGAATTCCGGATTAATTCTTTATCTCTTAATTAGCCATTCTTTATCTTTTGATTAATTGAATTTTTATCATTTATTATTCATTCTTTGCTTGAATGCAGTTGATTGCAATAGTAATTTGATTACAATCTAAGACGGCTTGGCTTGATTTTTTTTCATTTGCCATCTTATCATCTTCAAATTTTGTTAATTAATTAATAGATTTATTCATTTTTAGTAAATTTAATTTATTTTCCTAATAAACGTTCCTTTCCCACGTAAATTTCAAACATCTTCCGACCTTACTTAAAACAAGTGGAGTTAACGTAGTCTTTAAGTACAGTGATTTTTTTTTATTCCAGAACCATGAAACCCTGAAAACTATTATTAAGGGTTCTCAAATAAAAAAATTACCCTGCATAAAAAACTCTTAAATCTCGCCCAATAAAGAACAGCCCAGTAATGCAGCTGGCTCTGTCCATTCAATTGGATGTAAACAACACAATTAAGTTTATATAGGTCAAATTTGGGAAAACTTTACGCGTCAGAGTAAAACAGCATAAAAATGTGTGTAGGATGACAAATAATTCTAATGCATTGTTTAACCATATGTATAATATATATAACCGTAGTATTAATTGGGAGAATTCTAAAATTCTTATTAAAAATAAAAACAAAACTGATAGAAACATTTTGAAACATTCTTTATAAATAATTTGGAAACGTATAAAATGGACCACATCTTGCTAAAATATCTTTTTCCCTTAATTAGTACTTGTACAGAGATAGGGTATGTAAATAAATTTTATACCTATATATATATATATATATATATATATATATATATATATATATATATATATATATATATATATATATATATATATATACTTACACCTATACGGTTACGCCATTTCATATATATATATATATAATATATATATATAATATATATATATATATATAAGGGCTGCAAATCTACTGTGCGGATAATACTTTTAATAAAAGGACTGTGCTCTATAAAACAAGACGTCAGAATAAAAGATTTTAGGATACAAGAGTCAAGTATGGGGCAATTACAGTTAAAAAATAATTGGTTACAATTACAATTAACCTATTTTGCATATGTTCAATTACAATTGCAATTACTGCAGTTGACAAATGTAATTTATTGAAATTACAATTACATGGTCCCCCGTCCAACTACTAAATAAACCCAACGTTACTTAACTTCTTTGATCTAACGGGAAGAGGTGCTGCGGCGAGGACGTGATCTACTCCATTTAAAAGCTTGACTATAATAAAAAGTTTACTTTTGTTTATATTATGGGTTTATAACTAGGGCATGGTCTGATTAATCAGTTAATCACTTAATCATTGTTTCGAATTTAATCATTAATTAATCAAAAAATATTTTTAGAAAATGATGGGAAATGATTAATTTTCCTCATAATTTCAGCATCATTTTACCTTAAATTTTGTAATGTATCATTTGAATTTGGCACCTTTTTGCGTGTATAAAACTGTCTAATCCGCCCATGCCTGATTTCTTGAACTAAAGCAAACTAAATGTTTGAGCAAAATGTTTTCTTCGGTCTTATCTCACGCAACAGAAACAATAAAGCTCTTTCTTACTCTTTTCAGAAGTATTTAATTTTTAATAATTTTTAATCAGTTAATCATTGATTAATTAGAAAATTTCATCATTCATCACTTTTTCCTAAAAATGATTAGTTAACCATGCCCTACTTATAACCACTTACGCCGGACTAGAAAATATTTGGTATTAACAGCTTTTAAACGCTTCTGAAATTACTCTAAAGGAGTCCATAGTTTACTCAGGCAATATTTTATAACAATGTGATTAAGAAATAGTTATTTTTTAATTTTAAAACCATTTACATCCTCTAATTTCTAATAAATTAAAGAATACTCTTGGAAAAATTTCATATTTCGATAAATTTTAATAATATTTTTTTTTATTTTAAAAATTGTAATATTTCTGTGTAATTCTTAATGAACTGATATTTATTACTTCCTGACTCACAATTCTTCTTAACTTAATACACCCACACCCATACACATCTGCCCACACACACACACATATATATATATATATATATATATATATATATATATATATGCGCTTCGGTGGTGTAGTGGTGGTATAGTGGTTAGCGTCGCAAAACCCAGCTGTTCATCCTTCCACATAATAAAGAAAGTGGTTGGTAGATAAATGAGTACCCTGGGTAGCCTAGTGGTTAAGACGCTGGGCTGCTGGTGTGGGTGTTTCGGATTCCACGTTAAACTGTAGGTCTAAGGTGGAGTGAAAAGTTTGACCTTCGTCAGAATGAACAATTCGGGCGGAAGCTAACCAAAGGTTATGTATATGTATTATCAAAATCTTTTTCCCCAACGAAATGAGATGAGAAAGTGGAAAGAACTCGGATGTTGAATACAGAAGGTACTGAATAGAAGAAAATGTTGAAACTAAAGTGTTGGTACTAACACCATAGAAAGTGTTGGTACTAACACCATAGAAAGTGTTGGTACTAACACCATAGAAAGTGTTGGTACTAACACCATAGAAAGTGTTGGTACTAACACCATAGAAAGTGTTGGTACTAACACCATAGAAAGTGTTGGTACTAACACCATAGAAAGTGTTGGTACTAACACCATAGAAAGTGTTGCTACTAACACACTTTCATAAAAACATTTCGAAGCATTTCTACGCAGTCTCCGCTTCCTCACAACCGCTTTCAGCGCACCCGCTACGTTTCTTCTTTGATTCACTCTGCTATTAACCGCTATTAACTCCATTCACTTTGCTATTAATTTCATCAGCAATTGTACCTCTTTTGCTCAATACACATCCCAAATACTTAAAGGGCTCAACCACTTCTAGTGTTTCAACATTCACTATTGCATGACAGTCCGACTTTCCCTCACTCTCCACAGTCAATAACTTGCTCTTACCCACATTCACTTTGAACAATCTTCTCTCGCACACCGCCACAAAACTCTGAACAACCTTTCGCATATCACACTCATTCTGGGCAAATAGCGCAGCATCACTCACATACAACAGATTCGACAGGCCCCACCTATTCCCATCACACACCAGATTCAATCTTCTTTCTATCAATCACACTTTCACTGCACTCACACTCCATCGATAAACAGACTGAACAGCCACGGAGACATCACACATCATTGACGCACACCAACACTTACATCAAACCATTCACTCAGTTCTTTGTTTACTCTCATACACGGTATATATGAACAACGTCGTGGCCATTGTCGTAACATCACTTCTCGTCGATCAATGAAGTTAAGCGACATTGGGACTGGTGAGTAGATGAATGGAAGACCGTCTTCCGAGTCCAGATTATGTAGAGACCCCACGTAAAGATGTAGGTCACCTTCGTCATATGACCTTAGATATTGTCAAGAAGGTTATAGAATCACACCAAACAAAATACATATATATATACAGTATATGTGTGTGTGTGACAACAGATTAAGTCCAAGTTTGAAGAAAGGTTTAAGGTTTTACTGTTTTACATAAAACACCGCCTCCGCCCATACACCCATTCAGGATACGAGCAGCTCGCAGCATCATTAATATATTTTCATTAATCGATACATTTATAGCTTAAGTGAAAGTATGAAGAGTTTAACAGCTTTTGACATAGAACATCATTCCGCCCATACGCCCATTTCAGAGTAAGAGTAGTTCCCAACATCATTGTCAAACATATATATATATATATATATATATTATATATATATATATATATTATATATATATACAGTGGGACAAAAAACATGGCCACTTTTTATGAGTTTCGTGTAACGATGCCTTGTCCCACGGAGGTCAAGTCTCCTGCTGATATATATATATATATATATATATATATATATTGATTGTAAGCATGTTTCTCGTCATGACATTAGCTACTTTGTGTCGTGTTCAATTGCGACCAGGGCCGCGAGAAATGGGGTCGACAGGTCGATACCAAGGTCAGGTCACGTGATCAGTGACGTGATGAAGGGACGTTGACATCATACTTTGAAATGCAACGTGTAATAATTGGTTTTCTAATAATCAATATATTAGAAACTGGCCATGTATATATTTTTTAAAGTAAATTTTTTATATAGATTTAAATTTTACTCCATTTTTTTCTATAGTTAAAGTTTCGTGTATCAATTATTAATCGTAATTAATAATTAAACAGCTGATAAATCATTCATACCTTCAGTACCCTTATAAATAAAAAAGGGGGGGGGTTACATTATAAGAATGTAGTGCCGCCTCAGTTTATGTCAAGGATGAGCTGCCTGCAGCTTATATAATATCTGTGAGGAGGGCCAGAAATTGGCACAGTTACTTCTCAGGCCAGAAAAATGCGGTCCATTAACTAATTCGTGGATTATTATTATTATTATTATAATTATTACAGGCATCATCGGGAGTGGAACCCTCCACCTCAGTATCTTCATTTTGGAGTAAAACGATGTTATCCACTGAGATACGGGCGCTGGCCTGTAACTATATATATATAATATATATAGATATATATATATATATATATATATATATATATATATATACTGTATATATAATAATAATAATAAATAATAATAATAATAATAATAAAAACGGCCAAGAAAATGCTTTCGTTGTAATTTTAAAAGTTATCCGTGACGTAAGTGACACTTTCACTCTTGCAATTTTTCGCTTTGAACTTGAAACAGTTCAAACCTTAAAAAATATGTGCAAAAATGGCAATAACAAATAAGGATCCTAAAAATATTTTAAGTTAAAAGCAAATAATTAATTATATTTTAAGTGTTAAGGAATAAAGCGGTATTTTGTTACATTAGCACAAATAGCGTTAATAGCACAATTTAGCACGGAAACTTCACTTAGAATTATTGCACTCTTCAAAATCACACGGTGAGTAGGACGATGTTGTTGGACTACATCGTGGCCACGTTGCCGCAACGCTTCTCGGTAGATCAGCAAAGTTAAGTGACGTTGGGTTTGGATAATAGTTGGATGGATGATCTTCTGAGTTCAGATTGTGAAGCAACCTGTGGCTCAGAATGCACGTTAAGCCATAGGTCTCTTCTTACCTGCCTGATTGAGATTTTAAACCCCAAACAAGTAACGAATCAACTTTCAGTACCGTACCCTTACACCCTCTCGTACCCACGCCAAAAATATTTCAAAAACTTTCGCTCATTCAGGGAGTTCTCTTACTGTGTACCTTCCTCCGAGAAACTACCCTGCAAAAGTATATGGAGTCTGTGACAATACGGTTCAATGTTTGTCAACACAAGGTCAAAATGATACCCATCAAACCCACACTAACCCCATACAGGAAACAAAAACTATGGTGTATATACCCGGATAGAGGGTTCTTTGAGCTACTTAACTTTCACTTATTCAAAGTAGAACCGATCAATTAAAATATTACTGTTATATTCCACGTACTGTAATTATTTCTTTTAATTTACGATACCATTCTACGTAATAGGATGAACCCATATTTGTCTCGTTAGCACAAAACTCAGTCATTCCTTTGCATCGGAGCTGTTGTTAATTGACTTGATTATCTGGGAGCGATCGAGACTCGTTTTTAATCCACTTAAAGAAATGTTAATAACAAAATTTAATTTGTTTTGCTTTTCCAGCGGTGGATTATATTTGGAAGCCTGCGAACGTATATCAATTTTATCGACACGATATACATTTTATCGGCACTAATATAACCTAACTTGACCCGATCTAGAACAACGTAACCTCTGCCTAATTTAACCGAACCTGAACGTATCGAAAGAATATCCCGTTGACGAAGTGTCGTACAACGGTAAATTTGATAAGCTTAGTTAAAACAAGTTTTTCTTTCCACTTTCTTCATCCTATTGTTTCATGGTAGTTTGTCGGAGGTATTCTCAAAAGGATAGACTTGATTCCTTCGTATAAGACCTTAATCTGTTTATGCAATAAAGATATGCTATAATGGTTTACATATGCCTTCATAAAAGGGATATGTATACATATATACTTTCTGTTTCTCCTTGAAGATGTGAATATATCACGAAAGCGCTCGGACTTCGTGTTTCCTTTTCCTTTTCCCTGTGGTTGTTTGTTTATTAATAAGATCACGTGTTATTCTGTGATTTTAGTGCATATATATATATATATATATAGATAGGAATACCTAATTATTGCCCATATACCTTGTCACTGAGCTGGAGAGGTGGAGCGCCATGAACCTTTCTGTAGCTGTTTGTAGTGACCAAAACTTGTCTTGCAAAGGATTCAAGGTCATCTTTGACCGTTGGCTGTTGCTGCACTCGCCTCGTGACCTTAAAATATAAAGTTTAAGATACACGATGCGATTATGTTATTTATGTATACCAATAAGCTTTATTTAACATCTCCATAAAATATATATATATATATATATATATATATATATATATATATATATATATACACCACTTGATTTAAACAACCAAATTACACAATTAACTATCTGACAACCTAGTCTAAGTGTTTTAATCTAACACCAAGCAATGATTAAACTAATCATGCTTCTTTTTTTTCTGGTAACAAACTCAAATGTTTGGGTACAGTCAAGAAGTGATTAAATTGACCACTATTATAGATGTCAAATAATTTGGTTGTTACAATCATGTTTTTGTTTTTTCGCGCATTCCCGAGAAACAAAACAACACATTAAAATTAGCAGATCATTTACCAGGTATTCAGTTATTATTAACCTTTATGTTAAAATGTTAAAGTGAATAAATTATCTCTGTTGTATATCATGATAGTATAACAGCTGTTATTCCACTAACGATAATTGACGGAACAATTCCCGTAAAAATCATCTTACTCGCAGAGGTTTCTTGGAGGCTGCAACTGTTACTGCTGCAGGAGGCCGTGTGGGGCTCCCTTTTGTAGTAGACTCCGATGGTGTAGGTGAACTTCCTATGAGAAAGGAAAAATTTATTGTGTTTTACACCTACGCTATTTTAAATGGATATACTATTGTAAGCTGACGAAGGTACGGATCCTACGATAGGTCCCCGTCCTTCGCGTGACCTTCGCTGTTATGGAGGTTAAACGACCGAAAGCACTGTTATTGTCATCTGTCTGAGTTATCTCGGAACCGATAGGTCACGTGACTGACTTTCAAGGGTATCGTACTAAGAGAGAGCGCGTTTGGCGTCTGGACCTTCGCATTTATTTGTAACCTATATATATATATACACACACACACACACACACACACACATATATATATATATATATATATATATATATATATATATATATATATATATATATATATATATAGGACGCATTCATTTTCACGAGATAGAGATGGGGCGGGGGTTGGCTGATGGGGGTAATGGGGCACTACTGGAAAGGGAGGGAGTTAGTGGGTAGGGGAGGTCTACAGATTTTAACGTCACTTATTTTTCCCTCAAAATAAAAATGTACTCACTTTCTCTAACGGGACTCGAGATTTCGCTCGAAGGTAAATCTCTGAATGTCGTCTTTTTGGATTTCGTTGTCGTTCCTTTTTCGTTCGTCAATGTTTCCGTTCGTGTCATTTCTTCTATCCACTGAAATAACGAACGAAGTCACGCATGTGGCTCACGTCATGCGGATAATTGAATTATAATTAATTAAAGATAATTAACCAATATTAACTCCTCTGCACAAGCGTGGAAATTGTACTGCCCAAAAAACACTCGATTTCCTTAGTTTAAAAAAAAAAGAGCCACCGGAACTTATACCCTATACCCTCCTCTACCCCGCACTATTACTTCCACTTCAGTCTCGTTCCCAGCTCGCACTGCAGCTGGATTTATCCCATCCAGAGAAATTCAAAATGCAAATCTCAGAGTATTTGTACCAGGACAGCAACGCCATGATAACGCATCGCACCGTTCGTGGGAGAGTGTGTTTTATAGAAGTGGAATCCCTCCCCTCCCTCCCCGCCTAATCCTAACACTATGAAGAAGGTGAGAAGAAGCGAAAAAGAGAGAACAGAAAGTTCCACAGAATGAGGTGCGCAAAACGTTTTCCCATCCTTTTATCACGCTCCCGATTTGAAAATCTATATATATATATATATTTGTTTTACGCGGGAAGCAGGGGCCAAGGGCGAATGCCCGCATAAACGCCCTCCCGCCTATAGAGGAAGAAAAGAGCGAAAATCAAGGTCCAAGGTTTTCGAGATGGCTGGACACTCCACGTTTGAAAGATTGGAGATCATAGACAGAGGGAAAGATGGATTGAAGAAGATTGTTTCAGATTTGACCGGTTACAGATATTAAAGATTTATCGTCCACAATTAAAACATTGATTTCGTGAACATTTATTAAATATAAGAAAATTAAATATATGAAATAAAGGACACCACATTATTCATCCAAGAGGGTCAATATTTTTATACCATACATACGAAAAATAATTTTTAAAAAATTGTTCGATATTCCTTCTGGTTATTTGTACAAAAAATTTAAGAAAATAAATTTTCTGGATTTGGTAACTCAGAATCATTCATGTACTAGAAAATATGCAGAAAGTTTGAGATAAGATAGATAGCGTTTATTCGTTTACATGGATTATCCTATAAATCCTAAATCCTCGTTATATCAAATTGACAATTAAATAAGTACGATCTCTATCAGTCTCTTCAGAAACTTTCGAAAAATGGCCGACAAGGGAGGTTATATTAACTAACGTTATCGTCATTTAACCCGACCTAGCCTAACCTAACTTTTGACAATCCATAGCCAACAGATCATGTTTCAATAAAGTGGGATCGTCTAGTCGCTCATCTTCGTGTAAGGACGAACTGCATGACCTAAAATGAAAAAATTCAAACCCATTTGATTTGTGGGAATGACGATAGATAACTGACATTTCTCAAATGTCTGTTTTGACGCTTTGGACCAACTGTTGTTTTTTTCCTTTATCTTTATTTTAGTTAAAAGGACAAAGTTTACCTTTCCATTTTTGAAGACTTTCTTCGTTTCAACATCGATTCTTTTCTCCGTCACTCTGAAAAATAGCAAATAATTTTGTGTCATTATCAGATAAAAAGTTAAGACAATAATATCCGCTCATACGTACTGTATTTTTATATGTATATTCATTGTACAGTCAGAGAAAAAAAAGGCTTTTCTTTCTGTTCAATAATATCCGCTCATACGTACTGTATTTTTATATGTATATTCATTGTACAGTCAGAGAAAAAGAAGGCTTTTCTTTCTGTTCAATAATATACGCTCATACGTACTGTATTCTTATATGTACATTCATTGTACAGTCAGAGAAAAAAGACTTTTCTTTTTGTCCATGTGATTTAATGGTAGTATTTTAGTGACAGAAATATTTAAATAAGTTAAGAAGAAATACTGCATAATAATATTGAGTAAAGAGTGCCAGCAACTGGCACAGCGCTCAGGCCAACTAATGCGGCCCACTGCACTAACTCCCGGATTTTTACTACCATGCAGGACCATCAAGAGTCGAACTCCCGACCTCTTCGCTTATGAGGAATCGGTGTTGCCCGGTGAGCTATCGGCGCTTGCAGAAATATTGGATAGGGGTGTGGATTACCGTTTATGGGAACCCTGAGGATCGAGGTGAAAGGGGGTATGTTAGGATGGAGAGGGTGAATGTTATGAAGGTGGGATCTTACTTAAGATAAGAAGAATGTTCGGTTGAATTGTTTAAAGGTGTTTTCGCTTTAGATCATTCCTAGTTCTCTCTTAGTTAAAATTCAAGTAATGTGTTCCCATTCCCGTTTTAGCATTTCCTCATATACAGGGTGGGCCAAAAGTTAGGAAACATAGGAACTATGCTTTTCAATACAAATATACAATGCAAATATACATATATGTTTGCATTGAAGAGCATAGTTCCTACGCTTCCTGATTTTTAGCCTACCCTATATATATATATATATATATATATATATATATATATATATATATATATAGTAAATGAAACCTATAGAAAAACCCCAGCGTTTCAATAAGCCAAAAAAATGACTTCATTCACTTACTTAAAAATGAACGTTCATTCTAAGCTAATGTGAACGTTTAATTTTGTAATGTATCTCTTTAAAAAGCTCAAATTAAACTACATTCACTATTAAAAGAGTTTTTAAATGTTAACTGACACATTTTTTTAGAGTCAATTTAAAGTTGTTTATTTAATTTTGAAATGGAGTCTCTCCTATCATATGTAATTTTAAGCTCTTTGCAAACATTTACCTTCTCTTCAATGCAATAAGGTTTAAGCGCGGTAAATATCAATCAGAAGGTACTGTGTGTGTGTATATATATATATATATATATATATATATATATATATATATATATATATATACACAGGGTGTTCTAAAATTACCTAGTAAACGCTTATATGAACGCTATATCTTAACAAATATTATGCAATATTTAACAATTTTATTTCCAATACAGCAACAATAAGAAAAACAACAATAATTGTTTATTTTAGATGTTCGAAGTGGTTTCCTTCAACTTGAACACATTGTTTACAACGTCCGACTACTGATCGACAGACGTATAAAAGTTTACTAGGTAATTTTAGAACACCCTGTGTGTATATATGCAATTTTGCAACTAACTATATCGTAGAGAAAATAATGTTAATATTCCGCGTATGTTAAATGCTATAATTAATGGTTTATTATGAAGTTAGTCATGAAGATTGCATACCCTTCGTTGGGTATGTTTTAAATACACTTTTAAATAGAACAATTCTTTATACAATAAACCATCGACTTATTACTGAAGTCAGAATGTTGCTAAATATTCAACTCAAAATTGTTAAAGTAACTCGGAGGTCCAGTGCCAGTGTTTGGAGGTCCAGTATCAGTGCCTCCGAGAAACTGATACAGTGAGAAAACGGACATATGTCTATTGTTTATTGTAGTTCACAACCTCATTAATTTATTTTGTATTGTCATGTACAGGCGTGGATACATGGGGGGGGGGGGGGGGATTTAGGATTTGTCATGGCCGGTGTCATGTAAATATTGCCAGCCCAATATTATATAATAATATTAAAAATCATTAATTATTAGAATACGAGACGTCATTCAGGTTGAAGCTAGAGGAATTAAACCCTCGCACCCCCCCCCCCTCTGTATCCGCGCCTGATATATAACATTCATTATAAAGGTTGTTACATTTATTAACATAATAATAATAAATATATTTCTCTTTCTATAATGACTCCAACGTTTAGCGAGCCGGGATACGTCGTAGCCACGTGGTTATATTTCCTCCCATATGATCAGCAAAATAAACATTGGTCTAAGTATATAGTAGTAGTAATAGACGGATGGGTACCCGCCACCCTCCGCGTTCACATGATGTAGCCACCCGTAGATGGTTCGAATGCCACATTAAGATGTAATACATTAGTACCCTTCTGAAACGGTAACTTCTCTAACTTTGATGAAACGTTCAAACTAACAACGTTTCTTCAAACAAGAAATAAAATAGTAAATATCTAGAAAGTGCGTGTCATCAACGTAAATATAAATAAATAAATAATTGAGTAAAGTTCTACCAAATTATATAAAGATGATTCGCTTTTTAAATGCTGTAAACAGAAATTAAAAGTAAGTTCGCTTGTCTGACCTTTTACCTTTTATCGTGACCTTATACTGTGCCCAGGTAAAAAAAATTAAGGAAATAAGCTTTCTACTGTTATGGGAAAACAATGGGACACGCAAATCTTTTTTGAAGTTACGCATGATAATAATAATAATAATAATAATAATAATAATAATAATAATAATAATAATAATAATAATAATAATAGTATTAGTAATAATAATAAATATTTTGTACGATTCTTGAGCAGTTAAAAATGTGTATAAATTTTTTAAAAACTTTTTATTCTTAAAAAAAAGAAAAATAGAATCGATCAAATGTTGACATATTTCTTTAACTTCTTCGGCACTATACCGATACCCAAAGTTATGGGTAGGTCAAAGCTATTGACACGCTCTTTTGGGTTAAGTTGGGTAAGTAAGGTTACGCTAAGTTAAATTAGGTTATGCCCAGTTTGGTTAGGTTAAGTTCGGTTAAGAGTGTCGATGATTATGACCTACCCATAATTTAGGGGTATCACCAATTTCCTCACCCATTAGGGCCCTTCGAAATAGTAGTGTGCCTGGCCCACTGCAGCCCATCCTCGGGAGTGAGGTTCAAAAGAGACATCGCGATGGGGTATTTAGCCATGGTAAATCCGTTATCTGTCGAACCGGTAGAAGGGGCAGAACCTGTCCCCTTCTTATTAATACCGGGAAGTGGTTTAGAATCTGCCCTACGAACGACAGTGGTCTGTTTGTTGTTCTTCATCTTCAGCGGTTTTAATTTCGTTCTCCCTTTCGTACTGCGTCTACCCTTTGCAGGAGGACTTTTCGTTCTCGGAGATCTCGTTCTTTTTAGCTCCGGTAAACTGCTGCTACGTTTGCGTCGCCCTGGTACTGAGGCGGTTCGATTTGTCCCCGAGGGAGTCCCCTCAGTTCTTCTGTAGGAACCTTTAGGGTTCTTGGTGTCTGTCGTATCATGTAATCTCGGAAGGGATCCAGACATGTTTTCAATCAGCAGATTATCCCGACGTTGGAATGAAGGTATCGGGAGGTCCTCTATTCCTTTTATCTCCGCCGGATCTATTTTCTTCCGGTATACACAGTAATAATAACAGTCTTTTTCAACTCTCTTACTTCCGGTTCCTGTCCGGTTCAAAGACCGACTTGAAGGAAGAGAAAAATCGTAACGAGACGTCTTCAACATTTCGAAATTTATGTTTTTGGTTTAAAATTAAAATAAACACTTTTCTCTTTTCAGTCGATTGAGTTCGTACGATTTTATAAGATCTTATACGATTTTATACGACTTTTGGGAATTTATGAAGTTTTATGTCGTTTAAAAGTTCTGAAAATCAAAGTAGTTTGACAGATTTGACAAAACATCAACATTGCTTTGAAAACTGCAATTTTGTTAGCAATTACATTAATCAATACAACAAGAATTTCAGAATGACCCAACAACAACTTACGACTAATCGCACAACTTACTGCAAATCAATTTAATGAAATAGCGTTCGTTAAACGTTTTAAAATTTTATTTTGGTTTCCACAACAATAATGATTTCTTTTTCTGGACATTATTATTATTATTATTATTATAATATAAAAACTTTAATTCACTTTCTTTATATATATATGTCTTCTGTAACACTTTGTTTATGACTGAAAATTGAAATAAAATTTAAATATTGCACTTCACAGCTAATGTACAGTAACATTATTTACGAATAAACACCAATTTGAAACGAGATATATTGAAGTGGTCGCCGCGACTGTTTGCTTGAACGACAGTACACTTTCTGAGCAGAGGGAACAAATATTAGAATCAAAATTGGATACTAGGTCGTGTCTATCTAAAGTAGCAACACTTATATTGGACTGAATGGCAATAATTGGTTGCTATGGTGACAGTGTGTACACGCTACTCGCTGGCATTTCTATATTCACAATGAAAGAAAGTATGCAAATGGAATCTATACTAAAAAAAATATTAATTTATTATTTATAATATAATTTATAATTTGTTATTTATAATGTATAATTTATTATTTATAATATAATTTATAATTTGTTATTTATAATAAAATAATTTATTTTTGTAATAAAATATTAATTCAACGGTATATTAACAATATGAAACAAAATTATAAAAATTATAAATTATAAAATTATAAAAAGCTAACCTCGCACAAAATATATTTAAAAAGTTAAAAATAACGGTTTTTATCAAGAAAACCCCATCGTAATCTCCCTTTTACGTTGTTTTTTTAACCCTTTAAAAGCGTTCAGTGTTATTTCATTGATTTTATTCTGGCTAACGCCAGACGATTTTAGTCACTCTCGGAAAAGACCTCCGGGCCCTAAAGGGTTAATTAACTGGTAAAAGATATTCTTTTAGTTTCAAACATATTTCTGTTTGCGCGGACACTTAAATATATAGGAAAATACCCTCGAAAGAAGAGGCAGATTTCGTACTGTCCCAGCTGGGGCGGTGGGACAGGGGACCATGAAAATGAGGAACATACGTATATACAGTGTATAATCTTCTGGTGACATTATTTATTCATTTAACAAATAATGCTTTTGTTCCAGATTGATTAAAAGCACCTTCAATTATATTTAGTTTCCAAAAATATGAATCATTTAACAATCTTAATCTGAATTTACTTCATTTCATTCTGTATAGATTGATAAAGTATACAGGGTGTCCATAAATTATCATTATAAATTAATTCAATTTCAATTGACTTTGTAAAGACAAGTTATGGACACCCTAATATATTTCAGCTATATAATACGAAATTGCAATTTGATAAGCGCATTTATGAACCCTGTATTTCTTCAATTTTTATTTGAATAGTGTCACAAGCGTGACGTTCGTTGAGAGAAAATCGATGATCCTGACACTATCGAAGGTAAACTAGACGAAAGTGGCACAAAAATCTTATCATTCATCATAAAATATATTCCGAAAAAGTGGGTCTTCTTTCAAATTATGAATTAATAAGTCAAATACTGACTTAATGTTACATAACCTTGGTTGGTTAACTTTGGTTTTGCTTCCGCCCGAATTGTTCATTCTGTCCAAGGTCAAACTTGTCACTCCACCTTAGACCTATAATTTAACGTGGAATCCGAACCACGTCCCACCAGCAACCCAGCGTCTTAACCACTAGAATACCCAGGGTACCTATTTATCTACCAACCAATTTCTTTATTGTGTGGAAGGATATACCATATATACACACCTTTCTTTTCGACCTTTCAAATGTTTCGTGCGATGATTCCTCATTTCACGAAGGTCAAACTTGTTGCCCCTTCTCTCGAGTTGTCCTGGTGAAGTAGAGAATTGGTTTCTTGTGCTCTCCACTTCACAATATATATATATATATATATATATATATAAAAGATCACAACATTATTAAAATAACAAACAATATACTATAAAAGCAACGGAAGAAAAGAACGCGCTATAGAAAGAGGCAAATTATAAAGTTTTAATTTTCACTCCAAGGCTATAAATTGGGGAGGGATTGCCCCCAGCATGGAAGCAATAGACTGGAGAACCCTCTTTACAAGACAACGGAAGAGATACTGATAACCCGAGCAAAGAAGACGCCAGAAATTGTGGAAAGACGTGTCCCCAAAAGAGCAACAAAGAGGAAAGAGAAGCAGGTTCGAGAGACAAAAGAGGTCAATGTTCCCCAAGAGAAAAAGAGTGACTAAAATTAAGAAACTGCAAAAACAACAACATCAGAAAAATATTAAATAATAAACTGGAAAGTATAGATTGCGTCATACAGGGTTTAATTGAGAATCATACAGAGCAAGAAGAAGATGACGCTATAGAAGCGATAAAGATTAACTCAAAATACTTCTATAATTTTGCACAAAGGAAGTAAAAAATTCACGCGACTATCGAACCTTTGAAGAATAAAAACAATGTTTTAACCGATGATCTAAAAGAGTATCTGAAATATTAAGAGTTCGGAATGAATCATCGTTCAGTGTCCCCAAAACTGATAAACTAATATGCGATAAAAACGCGTTCTTTGAAGATAAACTACAAAGGGAAAGTATAACGGACTTTGACTTCACAACAGATGATATCACACAAGCTATAGGGAAACTAAAAACACACTCGGCAGGAGAACCGGACAAATGGAATGCCGCACTGATCAAAAACTGAAGGAGATCGATCCGAGGCTAAAAACTATAGTCCAGTGTTGCTTACATCTCATCTCACCAAACTATTTGAAAGAATAGTTAGAGAAAAAATTTGTGACTTTTTGGAAACTCAGGGGAAAATTAAATGATAACAACATGGATTCCGGTCAGGAGGATCATGCCTATCACAACTAATGGAACACTATAACAACATTACTGATGCACTCGAAAACAATGAAAACTATGATGTGGTATGCACAGACTTTGCGAAGGCGTTCGACAAGTGTGACCATGTAATCATAGCACATAAACTGAAATATATGGGAATAGCAGGAAAGGTAGGGAGATGGATAAATAACTTCCTTAGTGAGCTGCAGCAAGTCGTTATAGTTCAAGGAATATCTTCATCAGAGTCAGAGGTTCTTAGCTCAGTACCACAAAGAACAGTATTAGCTCAATTACTCTTCATAATCATGCTAACTGATATAGATGAGGAAGTTACTAATGACAACACAATTGAACACATTAAAAGTTCTCAGTATCTCTCCAGTTATTCTCTTTGCTCTGTTTACTGCTATCTTATTTTGTGTTTCAAATTTCGTGTCATCAGTCATTACAACTCCTTAGTCGTTTGTTTTAGAGTTTCTCTGAACTTCCTGTTCATTTGGGGTATAGTATTCCACGGATTTTAGGTCCTCCCTTCTTCCGTACCTTAGTAGTTGAAATTTCTCAGTGTTAAATTTCATATTATTGCCTTCAGACCAATTGTGGATTCTGTTCATGTCTGTTTGTATAGATCCTATATCCTTTGGGTTTCTTATTTTTCTACTTATTTTTGTGTCATCGGCAAAGGACGTTAAAAGAAAGGATAGGAATATAATAATTAGTCGACTAAACGTTGCATTAGTCGAAAGAAAACTGTACAATACGCCATCTTGTACTGTAAAATCGATGATAACCTAGCCAATAATCAGGCTAGCACAAACTAATTTTTTTTACATATAAAACTTAGATCACTTTGGAATATTAGATAACTAATTACAATATATTATTATAATACAATTGGCAATCAACTTTCTCAATTTAATTTCTCCACGAACAACTTTTTCCTCAACTTTCTTCAAACTAAGAATTTAAACTGACAAGCCGCACGCACATGTGCAGCGCATGCGCAGATAGAACAATAAAAGTGTATATATATATATATATATATAATATATATATATATATTACGTTACAAATGTTGCATTGTTTGTAACGTCTGAGAGAAAAGAAAACTTTACCAAGACGTTATAAATACCGGAAGAAATGTAACGACTTGAAGGATTGTTGAATTCTGATTGAATTTATAGCCTCGTCCCTTTTTAGTCCGATCTTGGTTCTTTTCAAAGTTCGGCTCATTGAGCAATAATTTAAGATCTTCATATAACAATTAAGTTTTTGCTAAGTTTTTCATGTAACGCTTAAATTGATCTGAAAGGTGTAGTGTCTGAGTTAAATTAATCAGAAAACATTTACACTTATGAATATGATAATAAAAACCCACTCTAATAGACAAAGTTTATTTCCACAACAGTTTCGATACCCACTGGCATCCTCTTCGGGTGGATACAGAAAAACGAATGAACCAAAAACAAGAGGGAAAACAGTCTTAATGGTCCCTGGACTGTTTTCCCTCTTGTTTTTGGTTCATTCGTTTTTCTGTATCCACCCGAAGAGGATGCCAGTGGGCATCGAAACTGTTGTGGAAATAAACTCTGTCTATTAGAGTGGTTTTTTTTGGACCTTTTCCAGTTTGTGTACCGGAAAAGGTACACAAGGTACTCCACCAAGCAGTGGGGTATTGCTTGGTCTTAACATCCCCAGACAAAAAAGAAGACATTACTCAACTAGAAGGGGTTCAGAGAAGCATTACAGCCAAGATCAATGGGTGCAAAGAACTAAATTACTGAGAAAGGTTACGTGAATTAAGTTTATATTCGCTGAAAAGAAAAGAGAGGCACACCATTATTTACACTTGGGGAAAATAATGGAGGAAATAGTTCCTAATCTTAATTTGAACCCTATAACCACTCAGAAAACGATGAAAAGTAGGAAAGGAGACAGGGCTAGGGATAGAAAGGGAACCCCCTCAACCCTGAAGGAAAATAGTTTTGTTGTAAGAGGACCAAGACTGTTTAACCAGCTACCTAAGAAACTACGGAACACGAATGGTGTAGCGGTGGATATCTTCAAAAAAAGACTAGACGCCTGGCTCAGAACAATTCCAGATGAGCCGGGAGTACCTGGCTACGTGAAATGGAGAGCGCAAGACACCAACCCTTTACTTCACGAGGCCAACTCAAGAGGAAGGGCAACAAGCCTGACCTCCGTGAAATGAGGAATCATCGCACGGAACATCTGAAAGGTTGAAATATATATATATATATATATATATATATATATATATATGAAATTTTCATAGCTCGTGACGGCAAAGAAAACCCCAAGCCATTTTTAGTTTTTATAGATGTAACGAATATCGCTAATTAGGGATCGTATAGTCGAACACTTAGCAATGCATAACTTGATTAGAAATACGCAGCACGGTTTTAGGCGAAACAAATCTTGCTTAACTAATCTTTTAGAATTTTTTCGTATAGATGTCAGGGAAGGAGTTGGCAAGGGTAGATCAGGAAAAAGATTTGGAGTTATAGTCACTGGTGATTTGAAAGTAGCGAAACAAAGTACAGCAGCGGTCAATAAGGCGAACAAAGTGCTAGATTTTATAGCTCGGAATTTTTAGTACAAATCGCGCAATATTATTGTTCCTCTTTATAAATCATTAGTTAGACCCCATTTGGAGTACGCGATCCAATTTTGGAATCTGTATATGCGCAAGAATATAGACAAAATCGAACGAGTTCAAAGATGAGCAACTAAAATGATTCCGTCTCTTAGGTCAAAGTCGTACGAGGATAGGCTTAAAGAGTTAAAATTGACTACACTCGAGACTAGGAGGCTAAGGGGTGATCTAATCCAGGTTTTTAAAAGTATGAATGGGTTCGATAACGTAAATAGACAGAGCTTTTTCGAAATAGCATAATACAGTAGAACTAGAAATAACGGGTGTAAGCTGACTAGTAGAAGGTTCGAGACAGCAGTTGCCAAAAACGTTTTTATGCATAGAATAGTAAATAACTGGAATAGTTTGCGGTAGAAGTAATTAGTAGCACATTTAAAAATAGATTAGATGCATATGTTGATAGATTGGGTATAGTTTAAGTTAATAAAATTAAAGTTTATATATATACCGCCTCGGTGGTGTAGTGGTTAGCGTCGCTGACTACGAATCCATCGGCCCCGGGTTCGAGACCCGACGGCAGCCGGCGCGCAGCAAAACCCAGCTGTTCATCCTTCCACACAATAAACTGGTTGGTAGATAAATGGGTGGCCTAGTGATTAAGACGCTGGGCTGCTGAGGGCGTGGTTCGGATTTCACGTTAAACTGTAGGTCTAAGGTGGAGTGAAAAGCTTGACCTTCGTCAGAATGAACAATTCGGGTGGAAGCTAACCAAAGGTATTTTTTTTTAATTGGGGGTTGTTTAACCTCCTTCGCAACATCTACGGTCATATGACGGAGGGGACCTACAGCTTATTCTTCCCTCTATCACCCATTTTGTAACTGGAAACAGAGTTAAAAAGCGCCAAGAGTTGGAGATTTTTTAAGCCGTAACGAAAGCTGGAGCTTTTTATCACCGAAACAAACTCGATTTTCAACGTAAACGCTTTTTTATATCGAGAATAACACCCTTCCGGTCAGCGCCGTCACAGACTGACCTCTCGGAAGCTGCGGAAGGGCCTTCTGGGACGTTTTGGCGCGAATTTTATTTTCTGAAAAAATGTTGACTTGGCGCTTTTTAACTCTGACATATATATATATATATATATATATATATTGCTTCTTTTCTGGAAAGAAAGGTTTCGGAAGTCTGCTACAAAATTTCCTATAACCTTTGCCATTTGTTACCCCATCCCACCGCGTGACCATCCTCCCCCTCCCCTCCCCACAAAAAAGTGTTATTTCTTTTTCTAAAATTTTGTCAAATCTGAACAAAAATAAAAACATGAAATTTTCTTTTGCATGTTGATTATAAAAGGTACCGGAAGGTGCGTTCGGCCAGAAAAAAGGTCCTGTAGATATATACAGAGTGTCTAAAAAAAAATTTATACAGGTTTTATACATCAAAATAATTTATTAAATAACACAACGAGGGGCAATGTTCAGTATTCGGGGAAACAACAATATGTTGCAGCAACTAAATGCAAAAAACCACTTTTCTACGTGGAGGTCAAAATATGATAATCAGAGGAGGATGCCAGTGGGCATCGAAACTGTTGTGGAAATAAACTCTGTCTATTAGAGTGGGTTTTTATTATCATATTGCAGCAACTAGTTTACTGACAGCAAATGTTCAAAATGTTAAAAATTTTCAAAATACTGAACATTGCCCCTCGTTGTGTTATCTACTACATTATTTTGATGTATAAAATTTGTATACATTTTTTTGAAACTATATATATATATATATATATATGTGTGTGTGTGTGTGTGTGTGTGTGTGTGTGTGTGCGTACACTGACTCACAGGTGATGAATATGTCCCTACACTGACTACAATATATATAATAATACGTATTATTATTATTATTATTATTATTATCCACGAAATTAGTGAGACGTTTCTATATAGATTATAAGTTAGGTTAGATTAGGTTAGGGTAGGTTAATTTAAGAATTCCGATGACTTTTTACCTGTGACTAATTTGAGAGTATCATTATTTTCAGCGAATTCATTCACCTCTTATACAAAGGAATTGTGAATTAGTATTAGTATTAATTGTAAATTGTCTTTATAAAATAATAATATATAATGAGTATTACCTTAATCTCAATCCTTTTATCATTTCAGAGAATGTAAAAAATTACATCAAAAACCAATTGAAAATTAACGTCAAATTGCGTTATTTGGAATTCAACTTCTGACTTCCTTAAATCACTCGCAGGGAATAAATGACTTTTTTACATATTTTTCATTCAACTACTTTATATCCTTGTTTAAAGAACTATATATATATATATATATATATATATATATATTATATATATATATTATATATATACTTTTTATCTTATCCTTGTTATCAGATATAATTTTTTGTGAATTTAGATGAGAGATAAAGCGTATATGATAAATTAACAAAAGTGATCTAGTTTATACACACACACATATATATTGTTCATTCTGACGAAGGTCAAGCTTTTCACTCCACCTTAGACCTACAGTTTAATATGGAATCCGAACCACGCCCCGTCAGCAGCTCAGCGTCTTAACTACTAGGCCACCCAGGGTACCCATTTATCTACCAACCACTTCCTTTATCAACCACTTTCTTTATCGTGTGGAAGGATGAACAGCTGGGTTTTGCTGCGCGTCGGCTGCCGTCACCGGGTCTCGAACCCGGGCCGATAGATTCATAGTTAGCGACGCTAACCACTACACCACCGAGCACATCGATAATGTTTTATATATATATACAGGGTGGGGCACGGGAACCAAGTGTTTTTGGAATAATCAGGAAAATGATATTTATTTTTGTAAAGAAAATATATTGGTAGAACAACATTCGTAAGAACATAGCATTTCATGTCATAATAATCATGTACCGAAAATTATATCTGGCATATGATGTCCTTGGCCGTCGACGCATTGTTGAAGGCGTTTACGAAAATTGGCCTCCACTCTTCCCAGCAGGTCTCTGTTGATTTGGATGATTTGTTGACGGATCGCTTCCTTCAATGCATCTAATGTACGGGGCTTGTCCTCGTAGACACGTGACTTGAGGTACCCCCATAGAAAGAAGTCACATGTGGACAAGTCAGGGGACCGAGGGGGCCATGCAATGTCACCAAATCTCGAAATGAGATGGTTGGGAAACAGGGGGCGAAGAACAGCCATTGACGCTCTGGCGGTGTGTGGCGTGGCCCCATCTTGCTGAAACCACAAATGTCGACGAGCAATACGCCTTCTTCGTAACTCAGGGATGAAAAAGGTGTTCACCATCTCAATGTAACGCCCAGATGTTATGGTAACGGTAACCCCATTTTGTTCGAAGAAATAGGGACCGATGACGCCAAACTTTCCCACCACGCACCAAACTGTAACCTTAGGGCTATGCAGCGGTTTTTCATGGAGTTGTCGCGGATTTTCAGCAGCCCAATACCGACAGTTTTGATTGTTGACGGCCCCATTAAGGTGGAAATGGGCTTCATCACTCATTACCACCATCATGTTTTCATTCTGCTCATAAAGTGCAAGCATTTCCTGTGCAAAATTCAGTCGTTGGGGGCAATCGTTACATTCAATTCCTGCACCATCGCTAACTTGTATGGGTGAAAATGTAATTCTTCATGCAAAATCCGTCTAACAGTACGATTGCTGATTCCGAGTGCAGCTGAATGTCTCCGAGCAGAGCGGCCTGGGCTTTGCAACATTGCTTGTCTGACCCTTTCAACGTTCTCTGGAGTACGCACAGTGCGTTGCGGCCCCTTCGGTTTTGTTTTCATTATTGAGCCTCCTGTTCGAAGATTGTTAACCCAACGTAAGATTGTGTCACGAGCGGGAACAGAGTCATTTCGATGAATGTTGAATCTGCGGCGAAACGCACGCTGAACTGCTGTCACTGACTCGCCACTCCTAACAAAATGATCATACGCGAACATGCGGTGTTCTAACGTCCACTGCTCCATGATGGCACCTGAAAGATAAAGGTGAGTGTTAGTTAAAGTTAAATGCTATGAACCCAGGAATGGAATGCTACCTACCGCACGCCCCTCCCATTCCTAATGGCCGATTACTAGCTATTCAAAAAACACTTGATTCCCGTGCCCCACCCTATATATATATATATTTTTTTTATTTTTTACTTTTTGATGCGCCTCGGTGGTGTAGTGGTTAGCGTAGCTGACTACGAATCCATCGGCCCCGGGTTCGAGACCCGACGGCAGCCGACGCGCAGCAAAACCCAGCTGTTCATCCTTCCACACAATAAAGGAAGTTGTTGGTAGATGAATGGGTACCCTAGGTGTCCTAGTAGTTAAGACGCTGGGCTGCTGATGGGGCGTGGTTCGGATTCCACGTTAAACTGTAGGTCTAAGATAAAGTGAAAAGCATGACCTTCGTCAGAATGAACAATTCGGGCGGAAGCTAACCAAAGGTGTATTATATATATAATATATATATATATATATATACACAATAATGATAATGTTTATTGGTAGGAGACACATCCCTTAAAAGAGTATCGTATCCATCAAGACAATCAGCGGTACAACTAATTCAACAATAGTTTTCTTTTAAAAAAAGGACTCCGGTAATAAAGAAATAGCAATAATAAGTTGTAATAATAAAATTAATAATAACAGCTTCCCAAAGGTAGTACTAAAATAAACATAGAATAATAAAAAGTACATGTAATGGAAAAAAGAATGCAGGAGTTAAGCGGAGCTACAAACAAATACTTTCATACCAAAAACTCCACAGTTTAAAGGACATAAGCAGGATTGATGGACAAGCTTGGACAAGTGGATTGTCTGAGTTTTGAATTTTTCGCGTTAAATTGTATTGAGCACGTCTTGTTAACTCAGGGACGCTCGAAACGTTGCGGTTAGCGAACATCTGAGAGACTAAGCATCTTGGAGGTAACCTATGCAGCAGTCTAACGGATCTTTTAGAAGGAAAAATGATGGTTCTGCAGGAACCTTTTTTTGTAATTAACCCAAAGTTGCTGCCCATAAATATTGGTGCAGAAAGTACGAAAAAGAGTGTCTTTAGCTTCGATTGTACAGAATTTGAAGTTCCTTGTGTCTGAGTCGTCACTCGAGTAGCTGGTGATAATTTGACTTCAGATACTTAAATTCTTGTTCTATTGATTCATAATTGGAAAATAATATTAGCTGTTTGGTTTGAGCTTTTAGGATGAAATTTCACAACCTTAGTTTTAGTAACATTAAAATTAATGTCATGATTCTGAGAATATGAGTCACAAAGTTTTATAAGATGACCCAGACCTTTTACCGAAGGGCTTATCGACATCATAACAACGGCATAGACCAAGTTATTTATCCTCATGTTATCTATACAACATCCTACTCTTGCCTTATTAAGAGAAGTAATTAATTCATTAATAGACATATCAAAAAAGCAAAGGGGAGAGCAAAGAGCCTTGTCTGACTCCGCATGATGAACCAAAGCATTCGGACAATACATTACCCCCTCTAACAGTAAAGGTTTGGTGAGTGTACCAAAATTTCAATAAATGTAAAACATTTGGTGGAACAGTCCTGCCTTCTAATTTTTAAATAGAATTTTATGATCCACTCTATCATATGCTTTGTTTATGTAAAGAAAAATAACAACTATAAATAGGTGAATTACTGTCTGTGAGTTTAAATACAATCTCCTTCAAAACATAAATATACAGATCGGTTGAACAGGACTTTTTAAAACCAAACTAATTGGGAGACGTCCATAAATAATCATTTAGTCGGCGTAGCGAAAGTTTCTCAAGTAATTTTGAGAAGCAGGAAGCAACAATAATAGTCCTGTAGTTATCGCTGGATAGCATGTTCCCATATTTATTTTTGACAAGGGGTGTGATGTAAACCCTCATAAACTCTGCAGGAATATAACTGTGAGCAAGTATGGCTGAGAACAGTAATGAGATACGAAGACCGATCACATCATTAGCATACTTTAAATTCTCATTCGACAAGTCATCTATCCTTGATGAGGCGCCTGTCTTTAGGTCTTTAAAATGTCACTATATATACAGTATGTATATATATATATATATATATACGTTTAAGACTTCCAACAGGTTATTGTTTTGCATAAACATTTGCATTTATTTGGCGATTACTTCCCACTTGATAGCATTCCCATTCCCAAATTTCCATTCGCATTCGAGGTCCAAAAGCGAGAATGCTCGAAGTAAAGATTCCGGATTTGGGAGGAAAAAAAAAAAAGAGTTTCCTGATTTGGGAAAGGGTAGCTAATACAATACCGTGAGGCAATTGCGCCCCTTCCCCTCCAAGGGGTATTTCCTAAGAAAAATCTAACTTAAACTGGGAAATTGTACAGTGGTACTGAGAATGAATGAATTTGAGAATTGACTCCTTGAATATCCCCACTTCCTTTCCGGATTTCTCATTCTCGGACGAAGATTAAAATAGGAATGAGCGAGATTGGGAAGAAATCCTAAAACATATTCCTTTGAAGTGGAGTTATGATAATCCATCCGTATAAATAACGTTTCCCAGCTAACCTAACCTAACCTAACCTAATAAGTATTTGTATTACTTAAAATATACGATGAAAAATGAAGCTAAAAACATACTAACGTTTGAAGGCAATTTTTATATACCCTCTTCGCTATATTTTGATTAAAGTGATGTAACATTTTCAGTTTTAACCATATTCTATGACCTCTGCAGCAACATGGAAAAATATTAGCCTACATAAACATATTTCGTGTTTTACGTGGTCTGATAACGGTAAAAAAAATTTTATATAAGAAAGAGGGGGGCTAAGGGCTGGTGCCCGCAAAAGTGACCCCTCCACAGAAGGAGAAAGCCAAAAACAAGGTCTCCAAGGCTCAATGATGCCATTTTTCATTTTATTAATTTAAATTTTGAAAAGAATGTGTAGTGTGTAAGATGCATGTATGCGTAGTGAGGAATTAGAGGGAGAAGTGTGTGTTTGAGAGCATGCGGAACTGCTCACAAGTGAAGCAGTATTCATCAGCAAGAGACATGGAGATGTATAAAATTCAGGTAAACACTCAATCGTAGGCAAACATAGAAGCAATAATCAAAAACGTAAACAAAATATATTGATTAAGCGTTGAATCACCTTTCAGGGCCGTTATTAATACATGACGTCACCTGGTTGTTATTTAGTTTCGTTATGACGATAGCGATATGAGCATAAGTAAAAAAAATACCTTCGTCATAATAACCAGATAAAATGGCGCATATATATAACTACAAATTTAAATGGTTATTTCTGAACACGCAATGATTGCACCATTTATAATGGCTGTCAGATGTTATATGATCATGCACGATGCTTGGTTGTAAACAAGAGGGTTTTTTGTTTATATATATTGTATATGTACAGTATATTAAAACATTATATATATATATATATATATATATATATATATATATATATATATATATATCGTAAAGAACGACGTTTGTATAGAAAACATTCCGCGCAAGATGAGGAGGGAGAACGAACAAATGAAAAGATGAGGTAACCACCCGGGAATCGAACCCGGGATCTTCCGATTGCCGGTCAGATATGATAACCATTACATCTGACCGGTAATCGGAAGATCCCGGGTTCGATTCCCGGGTGGTTACCTCATTTTTTCATTTGTTCGTTCTCCCTCCTCATCTTGCGGTGAGTCTTCTATACAAGCGTCGTTCTTTACGTTAATTATACTGCGTGTTCTGTGCAGTTGAAAATGTGTGTGTATATATATATATATATATATATAAGCAAAGAACCACAGGGAAAAGGAAAAGGAAACACGAAATCCGAGTGCTTTCGTGATATATTCACATCTTCAGGGACAAGATGTGAAGATGTGAATATGTCACGAAAGCGCTCGGATTTCGTGTTTCCTTTTCCTTTTCCCCGTGGTTTCTTCGCTTATTAAAAAGATCACGTGTTGTTCTGTGATTTTATTGCATATATATATATATATATATATATATATATATATATAAAGAACGACGCTTGTGTAGAAGAGCGTTCCGCACAAGATGAGGAGGGAGAACGAGCAAATGAAAAAGGAGTGTGCGGAACGCTCTCTACACAAGCGTCGTTCTTTACATTAATTATACTGTGTGTTGTTTGCAGTTAATATATATATATATATATTATATATATATCGTAAAGAACGACGCTTGTATAGGAGAACATTCCGCGCAAGATGAGGAGAATTACGGCTTCTGATCGATTGAGGACCATGGTGTAGTGGTTATCATATCTGACCGGCAATCGGAAGGTCCCGGGTTCGATTCCCGGTGGTTACCTCATTTTTTCATTTGTTCGTTCTCTCTCCTCATCTTGCGCGGAATTTTCTCCATACAAGCGTCGTTCTTTACGTTAATTATACTGAGTGTTCTTTGCAGTTGAAATGTATATATATATATATATATCCTGAGGATGTCATTAGACGAAAGCGCTTGAGCACCATTTTGTGTTTCCTTTCCTTCGTGGTTTTATTCATCATAATATATATATATATATATATATAATAAGATTGTGTTTCTTTTGTTATAAAAATCTTTCTATACAGAATGCCTCATTATTTTGTTTAAATTCAATATATTTTCAGATCGTGCTTGGATTGCATGAAATACATGACGTATTTGGAACAACAAATCTCGTCGCGTTGTTACACTTCACACTACCCGAGTAAATCCTACTTTTCTCAGGTTATTTTCATTTTCAGATAAGTACCTTCGACCATACCCACCCATACCGCCTTATGCTCAATTTATATGCCAACCAATTTTACTCACTTAACCCACCCAACACACCCCCACACCCCACACCCCACCCCAGTTGTATAGACTTCGTTAGTTAAAACAAAAAAAATGCTCGTAATGTAATTATTCAATTTTTTTTTTTTATGAAGAAAAATATATCATTTGTTGAAATATATTGTGCAAGTTTGGTTTGTAAACTTAAAAAAAAAAAATTAGAACGTTGAGGGATATTTTAAATGAAAATTGCGTGTCACTTCACACTGGTTGGTTCATATTAATATTCATATAATTAAATAAATGGTTCAAATTTAATAGCATTTAAGTTTCTCCTCATGCATTTCACTTACTATCAAAGGACTAATATATACACTGTGTGTGTGTGTGTGTGTGTGTGTGTGTGTGTGTGTGTAAATAATAATAATAAAATTATTAAAATATCATGCACAATAGAAATTTTAAGAGACCTACCTTTCATTATCAGAAAGAAAATGGATGTCATTAAATTTATGGGTAACTTCTTTGTTTCCAGTCTTATTTAGAACAATCTTATTTTCAGTTTTGTCATGAACTTCGGCATCTTCAGGCGTTATTTTTATAGTTTTTGATGCCATAAACAGTTTTTTACCACCTTCTTCTGATACTTTCCCTTCTCTGGAGACGATAGTTCTTGTTGTTGCTAAGGATTTTGATAATGAATCTGATGGATGAATTTTTGTTACAGTTTTAAAATTTTCGGAACTTTCTTCAGAATTGAAGGAATTCTCCATTTTTCTCACCATTTCTTGATATTTAGTCAGTCCTGAATTCATTGAATCCAATTTTTCTGAAGTTGCCATTTTTTTGGCAACCTGTTCTTGAGGAATTCTTTGAAAAGAATTAACATTGGCCATAATTTCTGTTTTCTTGTTAGTCATTTGAGACTCATTCTTACTCGTCATACAGCTGCTGGTTTTCAATCGAGTTGATACTTCACTTTTATTAATAACAGCTTGGGTTTCCTCGCTATCCTTCGAACTGGATTGGGATGTATAGGAAACAACTACTTTGCCAGGACTCCCATGAGATTTGTAAGTCCTGGTGGTTGTTATCACCTTCGAAGGCGGGTCTCCCTCGTTCATGGTGTTCAGACTGGATATATTATTCCGTACCTCCTGAGAAAACGTGGAACGAAGGTTGTTTGATTGATTTAAATGAACTTGGGCCTTTGGCTCTCTGCTTTCTGAAGAACATTTTGACTTCTCTTTGGCAACACATTGTCCCATACAAACAACGAACCCTGAGGAAAAAGAAAGAATAAAGTTATTACTAAAATGCAAAAAAACTTCACTTTTTTCTACGTGAAGGTCAAAATATGAAAATAAAAACCCACTCTAATAGACAGAGTTTATTTCCACGACAGTTTCGACGCCCACTGGCATCCTCCTCGGGTGGATACAGAAACACGTGTTTCTGTATCCACCCGAGGAGGATGCCAGTGGGCGTCGAAACTGTCGTGGAAATAAACTCTGTCTATTAGAGTGGGTTTTTATTTTCATATTATTACTAAAACTATTTCAATAAAATCATTAATAAATGACGATTTTTTATGTACAACTTGAATTACTGGTAAAAGTTCGTTTTAATACATAAACAACTTTTTTTCCCCCCACGAACTATTTTTCTCATTAATTTCGATGTGTTTTGAACAAATCTGAGATCCGTTTCTCGCGAAAATGAGTAAAGTGAAGAAACCATTATTATTATTATTATTATTATATAGTTAATTTTAACGTTCTTGTTATTTATGTTTCTTATTTCTTCACTTTAATGTCAATCTTTCTACATATTTACATTCATTTCTCTGTGTTTTATAAACGTGTAGAGTTTACGCCGCCGCGTTATCCATCTACGCCAGTGGTATTTAACCTTTTCCCCACTGTTTCCCCTTCAGCTAGCCAACAAAACTGTAATTATCCCCTCTCCCCTTTTTAAATGGCAAATATGAGGAAAGAGAAATTAGGAAAGAATAACATAATTTTAGTGGAACTATAACTCAGCTTTCTTTTGGACAGTGGCGCCAGCTCGTAATCCCCCGAAAAAGCGAAAAAGGCCAAATTACCCTCAAGTTAAATACCACTGGTTTACGTTATTCGCCGTAGACGGATAACGTGGCCGCCATTGAGAAGAACAAAGCGAGGAAGTGAGAGAAATTACAAACGATTATCACTATTTACTGAGGTTTATTTACGTTCAAACAATGAACAGGACTGTTGGGGAAAAGCGAGGGGGAATTTATCTTATAAGTTGAACGTGGAGAGAGATCGGTTAAAATAAATTTAAAATCACAATCACATATTTGAAACAACAACCACCTAATTGAAACACTACGTCCGAGAACTGGGTTTTGGGTATTTCATTGCCTTCGGCCCCAGCGCATTTCGAGAGTTGCCAATTAGTATTTTATATTTCAAATAATTTTATTTTACATATTTTAATTTCATACAATTTTAACCAATTTATTATACTTTAAAAAAACATTATTATTATTATTATTATTATTAATAATTTATTATTATTACTTTGCTGCGATTGATTCCATACAAAACAAAATAAGAGGATATAAATTAAGTTGTGATGTTACTTCTAAGCAGCTATCCACCACCCTTTATCACCAGCCTGTTTAGACAAAAAATTATCCGAGTGCTATAAAAGTACAGTAACTTGGTGTATCTCATATATAAAATCAGGGATTCGGAGATCTCTTCAAATTATCACTAAATATCCCC
This sequence comes from Bathynomus jamesi, assembly GCA_023014485.1. NCBI lineage: Eukaryota > Metazoa > Arthropoda > Malacostraca > Isopoda > Cirolanidae > Bathynomus > Bathynomus jamesi. The sequence continues at coordinate 150,577 of JAJOZX010007259.1, read as the reverse complement.
AACCGTAGGGAAAAAACTTGGAGAAAATCATATATGAATTATACAAGCGGCTGATAAATTTTATCACAGAGGAAAGCGCTATCACTTTATCAGTTCGGTTGTAAGGCAAGAAACTCTACGGAGATGCTATTATGGTATTGGCTGAGGACCTATAAATATTTTAAAAAGAAAATAAAACATGAAGTTTTTCACACAGTGTTTATAAAGTCTTTGTGCGGTTTCAAAAATTAATGACTTTATTTCTAGACTAGTTAGAAAAATAAAGGTGAAAATCATGCCCCCCGGTGGTGTAGTGGTTAGCGTCGCTGACTACGAATCCATCGGCCCTGGGTTCGAGACCCGACGGCAGCCGGCGCGCAGCAAAACCAAGCTGTTAATCCTTCCACACAATAAAGAAAGTGGTTGGTAGATAAATGGGTACCCTAGGTGGCCTAGTGGTTAAGACGCTGGGCTGCTGATGAGGATTCCACGTTCGGGTTCCACGTTAAACTGTAGGTCTCTAAGGTGGAGTGAAAAGTTTGACCTTCGTCAGAACGAGCAAATTCGGGCGGAAGCTAACCAAAGGAATCATTTGAAAGTTAATATCTTAAAATTTGTTTTACCACGTAACATTATTTTAGGATTTAACAAATCAATCATTTGCACTAATACAGTATTCATCTCTCGTTCTCAAAGAACGGTAAACATTCTCCAGATGCTCTTGTTATGTTATTGATTGCCCTTGTGATTCCGTCCTTCAGTTCATCCAGAATTTGAAGTTTGGAAGAGTAAAAAGTACCACCCCGAGATCTCTTCCCTTTGGATTTTTTTCCTGTGTGGGCACGCTAAAAGTATTGTTTACTTTTTCAAACCTCAAAATCTTGATGCCTGAAGAATAGAATCATAAGGACAATCAATGACATAACAAGAGCATCTGGAGAATATTTTCCGTTCTTTGAGAACAAGAGTTGAATGTTATTGTTATTAATGAATTTGTTAAAACCTGGCGTAACATTATTAGTCGCTAAAAATTCTTTAAGATATTAGCTTTCAAACAGTTCTTACCATTTTCTTCTATCTAGATTAGCAATAAAGTTATTACCATTTGAAACTGCACAAGGACTTTATAAAGACCATGTATATGTTGAGCTTTTGACTATGTGAAATATTATATTCCAACGCAAATAAGCATATTGGCTAATTACGGAATAAGAGGTGTGCCATTTAAGTAGGTTCAAGTCTTATTTAAATAATGAAAAATAATACGTCGAGCTAAACGCACCTGATTCAGACATGCAGTCAAATCTAAGACAGTTAGTTACGCACGGGGTACCACAGGGTTCGGTATTGGAACCCTTCTGTTCCTACACTATGTAAATAATAATTATAAACGCCGGAACGTGACGATATTCAGTATGCAAATGAACACTGTTCATATCTGCATAACAACAACTTAACTACTCCGCAGAAACTAAAAGAAGGTTTAGCTTTATCTGTAACTAGCCGAGTACAAAAAAAAAAGTCTTTAAATTTATCAAAAACGTCATACTTGATTATATGAAATAAAAGACGAACTTAAAGTTTTAAATATACATAAAGATAACAGTAATTGCTAAAGTAAATGAGAAGTATTAGGTGTACAGATGCGGAAGAAAGTTCTAAGAAGAAAATATATAAGTAAAATGTACTGAGTTTCAAAACTCAAAGAAAATTTATAATTGGTTGAAAATTGTTCCTCCTAGAGACATCCCCTTTCGACAAAAAAGTAAACAGGAAATGGAGAATGATGAAGAAAAATTATATATATATATATATATATATATATATATATATATATATATATACACATTCAACTGCAAAGAACACGCAGTATAAATAACGTAAAGAACGACGCTTGTATAGGAGATATTCCCGCATGTTACGGCATGCGGGAGGTGCCCCCTTGGGGCATTGGTTTCTGCGAGTATGTAGAAGAATTACGGCATTTGGAAGAGTGAGGTCCATGGTGTAATGGTATCGCATCTGACCGGCAATCGGAAGATCCCGGGTTCGATTCCCAGGTGGTTACCTCATTTTTTCATTTGTTTCGTTCTCTCTCTCTCGTCTTGCGCGGAATATCTCCTATACAAGCGTCGTTCTTTACGTTATTTATACTGCGTGTTCTTTGCAGTTGAATGTATATAATGTTACGGCATGCGGGAGGTGCCCCCTTGGGGCATTGGTTTCTGCGAGTATGTAGAAGAATTACGGCATTTGGAAGAGTGAGGTCCATGGTGTAATGGTATCGCGTCTGACCGGCAATCGGAAGATCCGGGTTCGATTCCCAGGTGGTTACCTCATTTTTTCATTTGTTTCGTTCTCTCTCTCTCGTCTTGCGCGGAATATCTCCTATACAAGCGTCGTCTTTACGATATATATATATATATATATATATATATATATATGCACTAAAATCACAGAATAACACGTGATCTTATTTCTCCCTGAAGATGTGAATATATCACGAAAGCGCTCGGACTTCGTGTTTCCTTTTCCTTTTCCCTGTGGTTGTTTGTTTATATATATATATATATATATATATATATATCAGGACTCTTGAAATAAATTTTTAAAGAGGAGCAGAATTATTTTTCATTTCCATTATACTATTTTATTATATTTAAAAATTTAACGTTAAAAAATGTAACATTTCACTGGTTCTTTCTGACAGGCACTTGATGTGGAAAGTGGCACTTCTTACATTTTTTTTCTTTACTTATTGTTAAGTTTGTGGTTTACTGTGGTAGACCACATCAATTGATTTGTGGTCCTTTTATATTTTTTATACATATTTCAGGGAAAAATGTCCGATAATCTCCTACAAAACGAAGTAAATGGAAAGATGACACGCGAATTTAAAGGCCAAATACTCACTCTCCACAAACAAAGCAACAACGAAATAGCAAATGAAATGGCGCTCAATATATTTAAAGTTGCAGTTTTGAGAGTGCTGTATCGGGTGCAGAGAAGTGAAATTTGGTTATTAGTAGCAGACAAGGTTGACGTACAATAATTACTTCAAGACTGTATTGTACTATTTAAAGGTTTTACTTAGCAAGTCGCTTTAAGTCTTCAGAAATATTTAGCCCTACGACTATTCAGGCGTGCGGTGGATTTGCTGTATATAGGCATGTCCAACGTGAAAAGGATTAATTTAATAACGTGGCCCGCAAGGAAATTTTAATAATTTTGTATTATTGATGTGAATAAGGAAAAAAAGGTTTGAGTTTGCAAAGGAACACCAAAACTGGCGTGATAACTGGAACAGTGTTCTGTAATAAGATCAAAATTGATTTGTGAGAGTGAAAGGTGTACGTAAGTTTGTGAGACGATGTGATTACGAAAGTTTCAGTCTAACTGTATCAGAAAGAGTGTGAAAAACGTTGCTTGTTCCGTAATAGTGCGCAGTTGCTTCAGCTCAGCCGGAGGGCGTGATCTTGTAAAAATCGATGGGAATATAAGCAAGACGCTTTTTGGTTCAATTGCTGAGTGAAGTGTGTTTAACTGAGAGAGCGGATCCATCTTTCATCAAGAAAATGACCTAAATATACTGCAATATTCAACAAGGTTCATTTGGAGAACCAATAGCAGATTGGAAGAGTCCAAATGCACTACAGAGTTCCGTCCAAATCCCCATTGATCATTTGTGGAAACAACTAAAAAGTTGTGTCCCAAAATTATGCTTTCGAGATATGAACACACAAAACCAAATTGACTCGAGTCGAGACATTTTTGCTCATCCATCACGGTGTCTTTGTTGAGACGCTTTTTTTCTTCAAAAATGACTCTGAATGAGACAATTGAAAGCATGATGGGGAGTCGTAAGTTCTTTTCACGAGTTATTAAATGTCTAAATCCCTCAGACTAATAAAACAAACTACGCTAAAAATAAAAACTTATTAAAATTTAGATGAAATAACTTCTTTTTGAAGGTGCATTCTATAAGAAGTTTTTCCTTCTTTTGAGTATCAAAGCGGCTTTTCAGGTGATGAAATAACTTCTTTTAATGATACATAACTTCTTTTGGTAGAAGATATGGTTTTCAAAACGTCTTTTTTTAGGAAATGACAAAACAGAAGATAATACTTCTGTTTATAGAAGGTTGCAGGAAGTTTTTTCCTGTATATACGAGTAATTCGTAATGCTTTAATATGACCTACTTACGACAACATACCAATCATTTTGACTTTATAGGAAGCCATCATCGATGCATAAGGAATTCACACACACACACACACACACATATATATATATATATATTATATATATATATTAACCATAGATTCATTGTTTGGAAAATGGAGTCTGAATAGATAAGATAAGACCAATACAGTCACAAACATTATAAAATTTCTATTTCAGACGTTTCTGCCATACTCAGCGACCGTATCTTATCTAAAACAACAAACAAAACTTAGGTTTAACGTTTAACACAGAGTGTACAATAGAAATAATACGAACGTACGGTGAATTAAAATATTAACAAATAATAAATACAGGGTGAGCGAAAAGTCCCTGTGCACCTGCAAGAAGTGTAGTGAACCTGCACCTGCACTGTGTTGGAAATGGACAGGTGCACAGGGACGTTTTGCTCACCCTATAAAAAATTAAAAATTAAAATTCCAACATTGACGATGGGATGAACACTACAAAATATACAAGAACAAAATTAGGTTAATGGAAAAAAACTTAAGTTTACCAAAAAGATAAATATGAAGACATTACATCAACTTCCATTGGATGGTTGGTTGGTTGGTTAGAACAGATTTAATTTCATGGCTGCATTCTTAATGATTGTCGTTTTATTCTAGTCAATCTAGTGACTATTACAAGCATTTTAAAATTTTATGATATGTATACGCGAACAATATATATATATATATATATATATATATATATATACAGGGTGTTTGAAAACTTTCTGTACAAATTGTAATGGGGGATAGGCAACACCAAGACAAACCCTTTTCGTCTATAAGTGTATGTCCGCTGACGTCACCATTCGGCGCGAGAGGGCGCCGCTGCAATTGGCTAAAAGGTGAAGTGGGCTAGACTCGCGCTTGCCGCGGGCATTCTTAAATCGAACGTAGTACGCGTAACATGGAGCGCTTCACGACTGCTGAGATGGCTGACATGCATATGGTGTATGGGGCTGCCAATGGAAACGGAAGAGCTCATGGCCGTAACTACCTATGAGGTCACCGAGGTCCGGACCTCGGTAATTATTTCCTAAAAAAAAAAAAAGAGACTGAACCGTTCTCCGTGTATGAAACGCATATTACCGCTTTTCTTTTGAAAAGAGGGAGCGTCGAGCGTTTTGTGTTTTGTGTTTAGTGTATAGCTTGGGTTGTGTTTGTAGATGTCATTTTGGTCTGAATTTTGCTCGTCCCGCCGCGCTCGAAAAAAATCTGGACCTCACTAATTTCTAAACCCTAGTTACGGCCCTGGAAGAGCTGCTGTGAGGTTGTACCGACAGCGCTTTCCAAACAGACGTGTGCCAAACCACCAAACGTTTGCGCATTTGCATCGGCGACTGCGAGAAACTGTAACATTCCATGCAAACATGCATGACACTGGTCGGGAGAGAAACGTGCGCACTCCTGACATGGAAGAAGAAATCCTACTGCGATTTGAGGACAATCCAAGCGCAAGCACGCGAGGTGTTGCATGTATTCTCGGTGTGAACCACGACCTGGTCTGGAGAGTGTTGCACGAGCAGCAGTTACATCCGTTTCATCGTCAGAGAGTCCAGGCATTACAACCTTGGGATTACCCTCTTCGTGTGGAATTCGCACGCTGGTTTCTGCAGCAGACAGCGGTGCAGCCTAATTTTCCGGCTTATGTGCTGTTCTCAGATGAGGCCTGTTTCACACGTGAGGGTGTGTTTAACATGCACAATTCTCACGTGTGGGTGCACGCAAATCCACATGCTACACGGGTGCATGCTCATCAAGAACGGTTCGCCGTCAATGTTTGGGCGGGTATCGTCCATGGCAAGTTGATTGGGCCGTACCTGCTGCCTGCCCGACTCGACGGGCGGGTTTATCGGATATTTCTTGAAGAAACGTTGCCGGAACTGCTGGAAGATGTTCCCGTTGCTATTCGTAGGCGAATGTGGTTTCAACACGACGGGACCCCAGCACACTCCAGCAACGATGTGCGGGATTATCTGAACGCCACTTTTGGGGACCGATGGATAGGCCGGGGTGGGCCCGTAGCCTGGCCACCGAGATCGCCCGATTTAACATGCCTCGATTTCTTCTTGTGGGGACACATGAAGAACCTCGTGTACGAGACTCCCATTTACTCAGAAGACCTCGTAGCAGGAATCGCTGTCGCCGCTGGAACTGTTCCCGAAATGCCGGGAATCTTTCGACGTGTACGTCGGTCAATGCTTCGACGCTGTCGGGCATGCATTGATGCTACCGGTCGCAACTTTCAGCACCTTCTTTAAATAAACATGCCTTCTTTAAATAAACATGTTACGCGTACTACGTCCGATTTAAGAATGCCCGCGGCAAGCGCGAGTCTAGCCCACTTCACCTTTTAGCCAATTGCAGCGGCGCCCTCTCGCGCCGAATGGTGACGTCAGCGGACATACACTTATAGACGAAAGGGTTTGTCTTGGTGTTGCCTATCCCCCATTACAATTTGTACAGAAAGTTTTCAAACACCCTGTATATATATATATATATATATATATATATATATATATATATTACATATATACACATTTTCAACTGCAAAGAACACGCAGTATAATTAACGTAAAGAACGACGCTTGTATAGAAGACATTCCTCGTAAGATGAGGTGCCCCCCTCGGGGCATTGGTTTCTGCGCGTATGTAGGAGAATTACGACTTCTGATCGAGTGAGGCCCATGGTGTAATGGTTATCATATCTGACCGGCAATCGGAAGATCCCGGGTTCGATTCCCGGGTGGTTACCTCATTTTTTCATTTGTTCGTTCTCCCTCCTCATCTTGCGCGGAATGTCTTCTATACAAGCGTCGTTCTTTACGTTGATATATATATATATATATATATATATATATATATATATATATTCACAACAACAGTAGCGAAGAGAAAATGTAATATTTTATCTTTGGCATTTTTGCAAAAGGAAACGGGCAAGCATATTTGCATTTTAATTATGCTGAAACGGTATATAAACTATGTATAATATATACTTTACACATATTATTATCCACCCCCGTTTTTCATGTATGAAGAGGAGTGGAGGAGAGAGGGGTTTAGTAAGAGGAAATTGTTTTTTTTACTTTTTGCAAATGGGCGTCTCTAGGAGGAACAGCGTATTCCGTATTTCCAGTAATAAAAGAACTACAGTATATGGCGAGGCAAAAGGCTATTTTCCAACCATTTATAAATTATTTGAGATTTTTTTAAAGTTTCAGTATATTTTCCATAAAATTTTCTTCGGCGAACTTTTTACCGCAAATGGGTACTTTAAAATTTAAAAAATAAACAAGGGTCACTTTTCATTAATGAAACTACTACATTCCTAAACTTATACTGCTAAATCTGTATTACAGTATACCCTTGAACGAACATTCCATAACTTCCATATAACATATCAGTTTGGAGAATACCAGCCGCTATATTACCTATCCCTGAAGCGCATTGCAAAAAAAAAAAAACTGTGATAATCATATCGAGTGCTAAAATCCAGCGAGAACGCACGATTCATATGTTTAATCCCTTAAAATTATTTTTGCTAAACGACCAATATATTAGCTGAGTATCTGTTCAAATTCATTAAACATTTTATGAGAAACTTCCCGTGTTCATTATGCAAATTATATCAACCAAGCAAGTAACACCTTTAATGAATCTAAGACATTATTACTTCCACAAACCTAACTTCACAACTGAAGCATCAAGGGGATCTCCCTCCTCCCCCCACCACCACCACTCACCCTGCTCGTACCAAGTTAATTAATAATTGGCTAAAATCTAGAAAAAAGTTAGAGTCGAACTTTTCTTATTAAAATTAATTATATTCATCTATAAAATCTCTGGAACGATAAAAACTTCAATTATTGCTGCGTACGTTCAACTTTATTCTATCATACTAAATTGTACCCTCATAAAAAGAAAAGGATCACCTGAAGATCAGGGCTACGCCGTGGCCGATGTCGTAACACCGCTTCCTGGAGATCAGCGAAGTTAAACGACAGTGAGTCTGGATAGTAGTTGGGTGGGAGACCGCCCTCTGCGCCCAGATTATGTAGCGACCCGTGGTTCGGATCCCACGTAAAGCTGTAGGTCCCCTCCGTCATATGACCTTAGATGTTGCGAAGGAGGTTAAACAACCCCAATAAAAAAAAAACCTGAAGATCATGGCCCCCAGTCTTCTTTAGTTAGCTTTATAAGACTAACTAACGAAAATATCACAACCTAACCAATCGCCAATGGCGTACAATTAACCTTACGATTGGTTAGGTTAGGTCGTGATATTTTCGTTAGTTAGCCTTATAAGGCTAACTAAAGAAGGCTGGGGGCTCTGATCTTCAGATGATCCAAAGAAAATTGTATATTAATGGTGTACCGATTAATCGGCATCAGCACCAGCAGAATCGGCCATTTGGTGGGTATCGGCATCGGCCAAATTTTACCCGATTCTCTCACCGATTCTTTCAAATTTTAAAATTCTCATTACAAAACAAAATCTATATTTATAGAAACTGAACAGATAAAAAACACTGTTTATGATGATTTATACTCATTTCAGAGTGTAATTATATAAAAATATTTTACACTCACGGAAAAGGAAAAGCTTAATAAGTTAAGTTGCCCATAAATTTACATTTTCTCTAACTAGTTAATCTCCAAATATTATAAACTATTGTAATCCTACTCTACAGTATATTAGTAATAATTCTATATTAAATTGTACTTTATAATTTATGTATTAAACCATTTTATTATGTTGATTTTATTTTAAGTATTTTAATAATTTTATAAACCCAAATTGTATAACCATTTATTTTATTCAAATTGGCCACCAGGGACTTGAAATTTTAATGAAAAATTTTGTTGTTGTTTACAATGTTGAAGAAAGAAAATACCTTCAACATAAGAAAAACAATTACTTTTAATATTGGTATTCAATTTATGAAAATAAAATATAAACATTTTACTGAGTAATAAAACTTTTTAACATCAATTTAGGTACGGTATATGAGTAACAAATTCTGGTGCTATATATTGTGGAGTGAGCTAAGGAAAAGCATTTAAACAAATTTAAAATATAAAAATATGAAAATTTAAGGTTTCATATTAGATTAGTAAAATTTATGAAAGGAATTGATTTTTTAAAATATAGGCCAAGAATCGGTATCTGTATCGGCAGTTTATCATGGAATCGGCATCAGCTAAATTTTGGAATCGGTACATCACTAATATACAGGGCGTCCCAAAAAAATGTATACACACTTTAAATAATTATAAAGGCAGTGTTTATTAAAATACATTTCATTTTCAAAATGTAATAGAATCTACAGACATTATTTAATTGTTTTGTCAACGCCTGTTTTCAAACTGACGTCCGTTCTGGTCCAGGCACTGCTGATAACGCGAAGCAATGGAATCGCAAACATCACGAAACATTTCGTTTGGTATTTGTGTGCATTCTCGTTCAATGGCTGCTCTCAATTCAGCGACTGTTGCAGGTTTTATAGCGTAGACTTTGTCTTTTAAGTATCCCCATAAAAAAAAGTCTAGTGGTGTGAGGTCTGGTGAACGCGGAGGGTATTCTACGAAACCCCTTCGTCCAATCCACATCCACATCGTGCCAAGTACCACTCGCAATACTCCACTCTTCGGTCCGGATCATCTTCATTAATAGCATGGATTAATCTTGGAATGTAACTTTTCCATTGACAGCGCTTCAAAATGCGTTGGACAGACGATTCTGAAATTCCTACCTCACGACTCGCTTGCCGCACAGATTTTCTTGGACTTTGGTGATACGTTTCCAGTACTCTTTCTTGCTTTGTGGGGCTTGTCGATGTCCGTGGTCTTCCGGAACGCTTCTTGTGGACATTCTGAACAGTTCCATCGGCTTCAAACTTATCTCTAATTCGAGTGATGGTAAGTCGCGTTGGTGGATCTGTTTGAAACTCCCTCCTAAACTGTCTTTGCACTTCAACTGCGTTTTCACACTTCCAGTAGCATTTTAGAATGAATTTCCTTTGTTCAAAACTTAGTCTGACTGCCATTATTAATTCTAATGGGTTTAACTTGGAAAGAAAGAAACATCAATTGAGCTATCAGCTGTTAAAGTGTGTATACATTTTTTTGGGACGCCCTGTATATGAGGCGTCGCGAGTACGAGGGTCGAACTCGCCACATTGTTTGTGATTGTGCTACTAATGAAGAATTCAACCCTCCCGCCATCCATAGACAATTGGTATAGCCAAATATCCCTTCGTACGCTCAAAATGTAGCTATTTTCAATGCGTGGTATTTGCGCTATGTACCCTTGTACACAATAGTCAGAAAATTTAAACACGTCCATCTCAAAACTGGTTTGGCGAGTTCGCCCCTCGTACTCGTGACGCCTCATTTATATAATGTTAATCGTACATTACCGCATTAAGTTTAGACACAATAAATTTCAATACGAAACGTTTACGACCCTTTATGAACCGATTCTCGGAGGGGAGTCTTCTGAAATTGAATAAAAACCTCTTTAAATGTTGGTCCGAATAAAATGATGAAGTGATTCTTTACGTAATAACGTTTCGTAGTTTGGTAATGAAAGGTATTTTGTAGACGATCGTCTCAAAACGCCCTTTGTCTCCCTTATAACAAAGGGTGAGTGAGGGAGAAGCGAATTGAATGCCTCTCTCCCTTGTACGAGTCTCGTATGAAAAGAACATGGAAGAAACGTTATATTAAGAAATGTTATATATATATATATATATATATATATATATATATATATATATATATATATATATATATATACTACTGTGCAAAAGTCTTAGGCAATCTTGTACAGTTGCGTTTTTTCCTCTTTTTTTTTTAATAATTATGTTGAATATTTCAGCATGTTAGTGTTGTTTTATTATAAATATAAATTATAATATATAGTTATTGTGAATAATCTCAGTTATTAGGCAGTTTAACGAAGAAAACCGATGTTTCATCAAAACGTGCTACTGCTGGAGAGAGAACGGAATTTAACACAAAGCTTCTAGCCTAGGTACTATTTTATAAGATATTCTAAGCTCATCCAGTAACAGTTCGTAAATAGAACTTCCATTGTATGTTTTTGTAATTGCTTAATGCTCCTAACTAAATGAAATTTAGTTTGTTTTAATAAAATTTATTAATTGTTAATTTTCTCTTTTTCCAGATAAAGGCATAAAATTTTATATTGGTTAAGCAATGGCTAAAATATCCATTGCAACTCGACACCGGGTGGTATTATTGCACGAGCAGGGTCAATCTCAATCAGAAATATCGCGACAAACTGGGGTATCAAGATGTGGTATTCGAGCAATTTTGAAGAAACAGCTCGAAACAGGCAAAGTTGAAGATCGAAAACGTAGTGGAAGGCCAAGAAAACTTTCTAAAAACGATGAGAGACACCTTAAGCTAATATCTCTCAGAAATAGAAGAAAATCCAGTGCAAAACTTTCGACAGAACTTGCTCAGACCTCAGGATTACAAGTCCACTCATCCACCATGAGGAGATCACTCATCAGAAATGGTTTTAAGGGTCGAGTGGCAATCAAAAAGCCATTTCTCAGGAAAGGAAACGAGTCAAAGAGGCTCAAATATACTCAAAAGCACAAGAATTAGAATGCTGACCAGTGGAAAAGGGTCCTCTGGAGTGACGAGTCAAAATTTGAATTTTTTGGCACAAAGAGAAGACAGTATGTGAGAAGAAGTAACGGAGAACAATTCAAGGAAATGTGTTTGCAGCCAACAACTAAGCATGGTGGAAGATCTATCCAAGTTTGGGACTGCATTTCAGCAAATGGTGTTGGGAATCTTATCCAAATTGGTGGAATACCGAATGCAGAAAGATACAGACAGATCCTAATTCATCATGTTGTGCCATCAGGTCGGAGATTAATTGGGCAAAATTTTATTTTTCAGCACGACAATGACCCTAAGCATACTGCCAATGTAGTCAAAACCTATTTGGAGAATAAAAAAGAACAAGGAGACTTCCAATTGATGGAATGGCCTCCCCAGGGCCCTAATTTAAATATCATTGAGGCTGTTTGGGATTGTTTAAACAGAAAGAAGCACGAAAAGCAGCCAAAATCGAGAGAAGAGCTATGGCAGGTCCTTTTAGATGCATGGAACAACATTCCAGCGGATTTCTTACAAAAGTTCAAGATAATATTCCAAATCGAATCGCAGCAGTTTTGCAGGGAAAGGGCGGTCATACAAAATACTGACTGAGGGTTCTCTAATAAATGACAAATCTTGAAGCTAACACGTGTATTTTAACCTTTGAAATTGTCCATTAAGTTATATACAGATGTGTTTCCTAAAATAGTTTAATATTTTAATATACACAAGGTGTAGCGAGTATATATATATATATATATATATATATATATATATACTTAACTTTAATTCAAGTGTTTGTTTTGAAATTTGTGATTAAGAAGGTATTGTTTACCTGCGTTTTCTCGTTTCCTTTAATTAGTTTACCTTTGTGATATACCTGAGTGACACTCAGGGTATACCTGACCCTTTCAGCATCGGGAGTCCAGGTGTGGAAGTGTGTTAAGGAGGTAGAACGAATCAGTTGTTTGGGAAAGGAAAAAAAATAGTGAAAAAAGGAAAGTGTGTTGTGGAAGGGTATATATATATTATATATATATATATATGTGTGTGGGTATGCGAAAGGGGTATCAGAATTTTGTGTAATGCGTAGGTGAAAGAACAGTATTATGATATGGTAATACACATAAAACAATACTTGGTTAATCCAACCAAATAAATATTTGGTTGCTTAACAACTGACTCAAATTGTTAATTCAACCATGGTTGCATCATTTAAATTGGTTGTCAAGTAGTCAACCATACACTTGGTTGATGTAAACCAAAATATTTGGTTGGTCTAACCCAATATTTGATTTCTTTGCCTACAGTTGAGAATGTTTCAACGACGCGTAAATCATATTTAGGAAAATTTTTTCACAGATGGAAACCTTTTTTTTTACGAAATCATAAAAATCGAATTTGGAAATAAATTAAAAACCATACAAAACAACTCGTGTTGTTTTGACTCATGTAATAGCGATGAGCGGTAAAACAACATGGTTACGACATAGCCCGTGTGTGTGTGTGTGTTGTAATTAATTTTAAAGCATCAACTTAAGGTCTCAGCACTTCAAATTCGCTTTGTATAAAATCTAAATCATTTTAATTATTAATTAATTAAAAGGATAATTAAAAATGATTAGGATGACTCATCACTTGAATTCATTTCTTTTACTCATTTTTTTTCAGGAAGTTTCGTTAAGAGGAAAATTATGGCCGCCAGCTGCTCCGCTTTACAAACCTAAATACGTAGAAGGAATTAACCCGATCTGTGTGTGTCTCTTTCTCTCTCACATAATTTCAAACAGTAATGAATAATGAGATACTCCTCGTACGTTTACAGATTTAAGATACAAGAAGATAATGCGGTAATTAAATGGGTTACGTCGCAGCTAATGTTGTAACACCACTTCCCGTCGATCAGCAAAGGATATACAATATATATATAATTATGATAACGTACGAAGGTCACACACGCTTGCCTCTATATATATATATATATATATGGTTGTTTCTTTATATAAAATTTGAAGCTTGTAAACAATAAAAGTCACTATAAAAAAAAAAGCCTTCCTAAAATTCATAAAAGATGTAACTTTTTATTTCTTGTTTTCTTATTTTTACGATTTAATTAATTTTTAAACTCAATTTTAATGTTTCGATTTTTCTTTTTAAGTAAAAATTCTCTGAATTTAAAAAATGATAAATTTAATTTTGATGAAGTTAATAATGAAAAAAAAAACAAATAAATAAATAAAAAAATGAAGCGACACGAAATTGTTGTTTTTGTTGTTGTTTTGTTGTTGTTGTTGATCATTCATTCAATTATTTTAAATATTTTATTTTTTTTAATGGGATCCCTGATAACCAGGGACATGCATTGGTGACCACAGAACGGAAATTGGTTCCGTTAAAATTTAATGCATACTGTGTGTGTATATATATATATATATCTATATATATATATATATATATATATATATATTAGAGAGAGAGAGAGAGAGAGAGAGAATTAGACATGGTCAATTCACCCATTTAATGCTGTTATGCCAGAAAAAATAAATATATTTAGTAAATCATGGCATAATTAAAAAAACAAAACAGAGTTTGACTGGCAAATATTAACTATTTCGGTCGTTTGCAAGCAATTAATTCTATCTGTGAAACGATTTTCAAAAAGCATTTGTGTATTTACCTATTTTACACTTATTCCCACTTTCTAACCATTATTTGCGGTTAAGAACGACTTAATGGTCATTATCTGCCCTTTAAGTGTTCCATGAACATTTATTATTATTATTATTATTATTATTATTATTATAAGCTAAATTGCAACGGAAAAGAATCGTCCATTTCCTATGCGTTTGGAGTTACTGTAAATTCGATTACGAACGACGAGTTACCTCCTATGCCAGACAAATTTATCCTGGATTTCCCGGTTTTACTCATTCATTAAGAGGTCAAACTTATTCCTGACCCTGTGATAGGATGTCGAACCGTTATAGAGTTAAAGAGAGAGAGAGAAGAGAGAGAGAGAGAGAGAGAGAGAGAGAGAGATCCAATTGAATTTTGAAGGCTTCAAGAAGTTTGAAACGTATTGGAATATTTTATATCACACCATCGCCCGCATACGATCTATGACACGAGATAATACATATATGCAATGAACACAACACAAAGGGTTGTAAATAGCGATGAAGCACTTATCAAAATAAGGTGGTTGGTTAGCAGCACAGTACTTACTCAGCTATCCGTGATTGAGGAGCGGTCCATGATTACGGATAACCCAATTTCATGGTTAACTCGATATATCCCGCCGGTGGGTGGGTGGTACAGCCGCTGTAGCTGGCTGCCACCTCGCGCGCTACCACGCATAGTATTATTCTATTATAGTATACAATTACGTAATTTGTACTCATTGCTGCAAGACGTGAAGATCATCTGCCCCCGAAGGGTGTAATCTCTCCCTCCACTAACAGTGCGCGAAGAGACTGACTGAAACGTGTTGTGGTAAGCTGGCGGGAGGCGGGCGATCCGCGAATGTAAATAGTACCGTTAACTCGTGGTCAAGATCATGAATAAGTGCGCAATGATCACAATTAGTAAATCACGGTTAACTCGAGTCACGGTTGAATGAATCACGGATAAACGCGTGAATACTATACAACGACTCAGTTGGAGAGGGAAAAAAACGAGAGACAGATAATTCACCATATAACGAACTTTTATTTGTCGTCATTGTAACTGATGTTATATTGCCAAAATTCTCACGAGAACTGTCAAACATTGAAATTTCATTTCTATGTTATGAACAGACTAGAGAGAGAGAGAGAGAGAGAGAGAGAGAGAGAGAGAGAGAGAGAGAGAGAGAGAGAGAGAACTTTCTGTCTTGTAAATAGATAGGTACATAGATAGACAGACATTGAAAACAGTTTTTTTTCCAAGTGGAATCCCACTTTAAAATTTTCATCCTCTTTCGGTTTAAAAGTCTAAAATCGATTAAGTGTAACAAACGTTTGTCGCATGCGCCTTGCTCTTAGTCTTTATTTTACACAGGGTGAGTCAAAGAAATCCTGCCTCAAAAGTATTTATTGCATAGTTATTTTTGAGGTAGGACTTGACTCACCATATATATATATATATATATATATATATGGGATTGAACTCGGAATGGTCCCCTGAGGTTTTTATGATACACACAGACCGTGCATGGAACAAGGAACTCTTCTGGGAAAATTAAATCCACTATAGCCCGAATAAGTAATGGTAAATGACAAACACTATAGTTTTTTCTTTTGCGAGTGACTCGTTGCTAGGGTGGCCAGACGTCCGGCTTTAGGCGGACAGTCCGCCTTTTGAGCACTCTGTCTTAGGGTGGCCATTTCCAAATTTCCAAAAAGGAGGACATTGCGTATGTGGCCGTACGTTAACATACAGGGTGTCCCATAAGTCCGGCATCATAGGAGAAATTCATATTTTTCTATTTCTATAAACCATAATTCATATTTTTCTCTTTCTACAGGCCATAATGTCTGTGAGCAAGGAAGAACGGATCCAGATAATTCTACTCGTAGGAAATCGGAGTCAAAGAGAGGCCGCTGCTGAATTTAACAGACTGCATCCAGACCGCGAGCCAATAACACAGAGTTGTGTTAGCAGACTTGTTGCAAAGTTTAAGGAAACAGGATCCATAGAAGATAAACCACGCAGTGGACCTTCAAGGAGGTCCACTGACGATGATACAGCGACTGCTATCGTGGCTCATTTTAACAGAAGTCCCAATAAGTCTCTTCGGCGATTGTCCGCCGAGACAGGAGTGTCGAAAAGTAGCATCCATCGCATTCTTCAGGCTCACAAATGGCATCCATATAAACTTCAGATCCTACAGAAATTAAGCGAAGATGATCCCGACCGGCGGATGGAATTTTGTGAATAGGCTACGGAACAATATGCTCGGGATGCCAATTTCCCGTCCACCATTCTGTTCAGTGACGAGGCTGTTTTTTATGGAAATGGTGAGATAAATCGACAGAACACCCGCTACTGGTCTCAAAACAACCCTCACTGGTATACCTCTTCAAAGGAACAAGGTGCATCTCGGGTGATGGTATGGTGTGGCATTTGGAAGGATCGCATCATAGGCCCCCTCTTTTTCGATGAACATGTCACTGGAGACACCTACCTACGTATGCCCAAGGAAGAAGCATTCCCAGTGTCTTGAACGAAGAAGGAAATTTCCCAACATGGTTCCAGCAAGACGGCGCTCCTGCACATTACAGCACCCAAGTAAGGGAATACCTGTACCAACAATTCCCTGGTCATTGGATAGGACGTCGAGGGCCTGTGGAATGGCCAGTTAGAAGCCCGGATCTCACGCCACTAGATTTTTTATCTCTGGGGCCATTTGAAAGCGCTGGTATACGCAGAGAAAATTAGGAGTGTTGAACATTTGCGGCAGCGCATTATTGGGGCATGTAACACCATTACTCCTGACATCATTCACCGTGTGCTTGCTGACTGGGTACCACGTCTGAATTTGTGTATTGAAAACAATGGTGGACATATTGAACACGTTCTGTAAATAAAAGCTGTAAATAAAGCTGTAAATAAAAGCCCACGTCAGGCTAACATCTTGAAAAAGAAAAACTATAGTGTTTGTCATTTACCATTACTTATTCGGACTATAGTGGATTTAATTTTTCCAGAAGAGTTCCTTGTTCCATGCACGATCCGTGTGTATCATATACAGTATATATATATATATATATATATATATATATATATATATATATATATAATATATATATATTATATATATAATATAAGTAACGACAAGACTAATTCATATGCAAAAATTTAATAATTGAAGCTTTCGACATATTCTAATGTCATCTTCAGTGCTAAACTGAGAAATATACAATTAGAAAACCAACTATGCATTTAAAACAAATTTAAATATTAACATAAATACCAGAAACCAAATTAAAAATTAAAACAGTCATGAAATTTTTTATTTCGTTTGTGGTATTTATGTTAATATTTAAATTTGGTTTTAAATTCATAGTTGGTTTTTAAGTATATATATACATATATATATATATATATATATATGTGTGTGTGTGTGTGTGTGTATATGATGAAAATAACCACGAAGGAAAAAGGAAACACAGACTGGTGCTCAAGCCCTTTCGTCTAATGACATCCTCAGGATGTTCCTGAAGATGTCATTTACGAAAGCGCTTGAGCACCATTCTGTTTCCTTTTTCCTTCGTGGTTATTTTCATCATAAATATTATTCATGTGTTACTTTCTTGAAATAATTTTCATATATATATATATCGTTTTAACGCTAAAGATGATATTAGAATATGTCGAAAGCTGTGATTATTATTAGTTTGCGTATAGACTAGTCTTGTTGTTCCTTACTCGACTAATGTTTCCACCGCAAAAAACACTTGACTCGTATATATATATATATATATATATATCGCAAAAGTCGCGTATCATAGGAATTTTCAGTGTTGATTATAATATTTTTTATTTTTTTCATTTAGAAGGGGATGGCTGCGAAATTAACAATAGATGAGAGGGTGAGCTTGGTTTTAATATATGGAATACCAGATACAACAAATCGATGAATCGGTACAGAAATTAAATTCTGTACCGATTCATCGATTTATAGTACCTGGTATTCCATGCATTAAAACCAAACTCACTCTCTCGTCTATTGTTAATTTCGCAGCCATCCCCTACCTAAAAGAAAAAATAATATAATCAACACTGAAAATTCCTATGATGCGCGACTTTTGCGCCACCCTATATATATATATAATATATATATATATATATATATATATACATTTCAACTGCAAAGAACACGCAGTATAATTAACGTAAAGAACGACGCTTGTATAGGAGAACATGCCGCGCAAGATGAGGAGGGAGAACGAACAAATGAAAAAATGAGGTAACCACCCGGGAATCGAACCCGAGATTTTCCGATTGCCGGTCAGATATGATAACCACTACACCATGGTCCTCACTCGATCAGAAGTCGTAATTCTCCTACTACGCGCAGAAACCAATGCCCCGAGAGGGGCACCTCCCGCATGCCACACCTATATATACATTTCAACTGCAAAGAACACGCAGTATAATTAACGTAAAGAACGACGCTTGTATAGGAGAACATTCCGCGCAAGATGAGGAGGGAGAACGAACAAACGAACTTCTGGTCGAGTGAGGACCATGGTGTAGTGGTTATCATATCTGACCGGCAATCGGAAGATCCCGGGTTCGATTCCCGGGTGGTTACCTCATTTTTTTAAATTTGTTTGTTCTCCCTCCTCATCTTGCGCGGAATGTTCTCCTATACAAGCGTCGTTCTTTACGTTGATATATATATATATATATAATATATTATATATATATATAATACACGAGTATATAGTATATATTTACTTTTTTTGAATGGATACTGCGTTGTGCTCTGTATAATGCATTTGTCCTGCCCTATACATCTTTTTTATTCTGTCTTTCCATACCCCGAAAGACAAAAGATCGGAACTTTGGTGACTAAAATATCTTTTAAAAGCAGACAAACATTTGTCCTGTTCATTTGATGACCTTGTGTATAAGTATAAATGTGTATACACCGTTCATGCGGAGAGGATTCATGAAAGTTATACAATATTTCTGGGAAACCAGTTTTGGATATATATATATATAATATATATATATATATATATATATATATATATATATATATATACAGTCTTACATAACATTCCATACGAAACCAAGATTTAAAATTATACACTTCATTGTGACTGGGTTCACAACTGTATTTATTACAGGGGCGTACGCGACAATTCATCGCCAAGTGTCACGCGAGTTAGGTTAGGTTAGGTCAAGTTACATGCGATTAGATTAGGGATTTTAAGTTAAGAGGTATCAGATAGTCGGTAAAACGTATCGTCCATAAAATGAATATAGAATTTAACAGAATAACAAGGGAAAAAACGAAACTCAATTTATTTACAATTTTTTTTTTTTTTTTTTTTTTTAACATTTAGCCAAGAGTAAATAACCATTATAATAATGATTTCGTAAACAGATGCAGTCGTTTAATTTACAGGTTAATTTAACAGTAAAAGAAACTGCAGCGGATTATGATCATGTTAAATTATGATCATATATTCTGATGAGAGGCCTTTAAAATGTTTTATTTGGTGGTTAAATGCAATATACTGTGTGCGTGTTGTGTGTGTGTGTGTGTGTGTGTGTGTGTGTGTGTGTGTGTATATATATACACAAACTCAGAATGGTCCCCTGAGAAACTTATATGTTAAACACAGACCGTGCATGGAACAAGGAACTCTTCTGGGAAATTACATCCACTATAGTTCGAATAAGTAATGATAAATGCCAAATACTATAGTTTTTTCTTTTTCATGATGGAAAGCCCAACGTGGGCACCGGGTTACACGCAAAGAGGCCCCAATATATAGCTTCCCTCACCTCTCTCCCTGTGAACCCTAGATCCTGTCCCAAAGCTGGATCCTATCTGCTTTGCAGATAGCTGGTGAGGGAAACTATATTTTGTGGCCTCTTTGCGAGTAACCCCGTGCCCACGTTGGGCTTTCCATCATGAAAAAGAAAAAATTATAGTATTTGTCATTTATCATTACTTATTCGAACTATAGTGGATGTAATTTTCCAGAAGAGTTCCTTGTTCCATGCA
>JAJOZX010007259.1:27500-125000 GCA_023014485.1 Bathynomus jamesi | reverse complement strand
CTTTAACCATCATAACGAGACACACACACACACACACACACACATAGGCCGTTGTGATTTATGGGGTACAGGTATAACCCACATGACAAATACTTAAATTAAACCTAACATAAGAAGCTAACTGAGCGTAACTTAACCTAACTTAGCCTGGAGTTACTAAACTTAACTTTTTAAAGGAATAATTCCATGTAACATTGGGACCTTTTATATATATATATATATATATTAGTGATGTAGGTCACATCCGCATCCGCATCCGCATCCGCGGAACATCCGCACATTTTCCCGCATCCGCACCCGCATCCGCACTTTGGACTGCGGATGTCGTGCGGATGTGGACCGTTGAGATAAAATGTCATTAATAAGCGGAAATTATCAAATTCTACTATATTAATAGAACTAGTTCATTGTGCGCAAAAGTGATGCAAGCGACAAGACGAGAGGCTGTTCTTGTATGAAGTTACTCTCTTGCAACCTACTTAGATCCACGTTACAAAGCTAAGTTATTTTCACCTAGTACATTAGAACGAGTTAAATCATCACTTGGCAAAGCAGTTGAAGAGCTTCAATCTCTTGAATCTGTCGCTTCGCCACCCACCAAAAGAATAAAAGTTTCAGTGACAGAACCAACACCTTCAACAAGCAAATCTATCACAGAATCTGTCTCTCAGTTTCTTGAGTCAAGCAGCAATGACGAGACCTACGCGATGTCAAAAGATGTAGTAAAAATGATCGAGAGCTATCACCAAGAAAAACGCCTGGCTGCATGTGACAATCCTATTAGTTGGTGGAAAAATACGCAGAATATCTATCCATACTTGAGTAAACTTGCAAGGAAACATTTAGCCTGTCCTCCAACGAACGTACCAAGCGAGAGATTATTTAGCAGTGCTGGATTATATATGATGAAAAGAGAAACAGACTGGCAGCAGAAAAGGCAGAAAAATTAATGTTCCTTAAGCATAACCTTCCTATAATTAAGTTTGAACATTAAACGATGAACATCTTAGTTTACTTTATTTTAATTACTCTTTTATAAATATGCCTAATAAAACTTTAAACTTAATATAAATAGTTATCAAGCTAATTAAAGATCTCTTTCTATAAGGGTGGAGGTTGGGGAAAGAGGTCGGTGGGGTGCATTTGAGTTGGGTTCACGTCCCGCATCCTGGTAACACAATTATGGTTTCTAATTGTAGCTGAAACTCAACAAAATATAACGAATTTATTTGCAGACGAATTCACTAATTGATTTCTATATTAGTTAGATGCTTGATATTATTTTATATGTTCAGAGAAAAGTACAGCAATTATTGTACAATTAATCAATTATACTACATTATAGCTACAGCTCTCTCTATATAATAACTTATTATATACATTAAACACAACAAATCTCGAATATATCCTAAAAAATAACGAAAATGTAGACATCCGCATCCGCATCCGCGGATGTTGAAATCAAACATCCTCATCCGCATCCGCATCCGCGGATGTGAAAAAAATGACATCCGCTACATCACTAATATATATATATATATATATATATATATACATATACATATATATATATATATATATGTGTGTGTGTGTGTGTGTGTGTGTTGTTCTTTTGGAATAATAAATGAGGGGCCGCGCGTCTTAAGATACCTAAGCGCCACCACAGGCGAAAACGTGTTTTTGATGGATATCACTATTTTCACCCTTCCTCTATCGCGTGGTTTGGGTTATAATGACCTTACGACACTAGAAGTATGGTTGAAAACCTTATGGAGCGAACTACTTTTTTCACCTCTATCGCCAGCCAAAAGTTCACCCAAAGTTCGGCATAATAAGAAAATCAAAAAATTAAAAATGTATATAAAATACGAAAATCTATTCCAAAAACTCATCAACATCTTCATTAGCATACTTAGAACTCTAAATTAGCCAAAAAATGAACGTTCTAGCTCAATTAATAACAGAGATACTATTGCGAGAATATTGCTGAACTTTGGAGGCGATTTCTGGCGAATTTTAATTTTGGCGCTTAGGTACCGTAAGACGCCGGACCCCTCAAATATTCCTTTTAGTTTTCGAGATGCCCCCAAACCGGGTCACATAGGCTCATATAAAAACCCCAGTTACAGTATATAGAATGAAGTCAAGTCACGTTCAACGCTTTATAATGCTTCCTCTCCTGTATGCACACACGCACACGACGGAAAACACACACACACACACACACACACACACACACACATATATATATATATATATTGTTTGTAAATATGAATGAATCATACGGTTTTTCCACTAAAAATTAATTCCAAATTAAATACAAAAATACTTTTTGAGTGAATCGTTTCAAATAGAGTTGAAAAATAGAAAAAAATGTTTCAGTTTAACATAAAATTATGTTTCAGTATTAAACATTCAACATAACAGGAAAGAGATTTGTAATCTTTATGACGTCCGTATTAGATATTTCATCTCGAAAGGGCTTTTTCTAAAAACTTTTTCGTAACTAATAACGTTATTATTATTATTAATATTATTATTACTATTACCATAATAATAATAATAATAATAATAATAATTATGAAAGTTAACCTATAATTTAAGTACGAGTCTATTACAGTGTCACTAGCCTGATAATCGTAAGCCTACGCAATGTTTGTTTATACGAATTCAATTTTTAGTTAAATAGTTCGTTAAACTTCTATGAGGTTACTTACTTGAATAATAAATACCCTAGGCTAGGAAACACTCTTTCAATGGTCCTTCACGAGCACTCCAATCCGGTGTTGAGCAATAACTTGGTTTGACTAAAGTCACGTTGGGAGTCCGCTCTCCCCCTACACAAGGATTACTTAGAGATGTTGTGAAAGAATTAATTATTAAATAGGATAAATGAAAATTATAATTGCTTCGTTCGCTCTATTTCTTTTGCTTTCTCTCTCTCTCTCTCTCTCTCTCTCTCTCTCCCTCTCTCCCTCTCTCTCTCTCTCTCCGTCTGTCCTGTTGCAACATTTTCCTGTTTATTATCTTAGCTTAGTATTCTATTAGTTGGTTCTTTGTTTCAGACTCAACCTTTTTGTACGCGTCTGTTCGTCTGTTTAGCGTGGATTACACGCTTGCCTCTCTATCTGTCTGTCTGTCTGTGTTCCTTATTTTCGCACTAACTAAAGTATTACACAGATGACTCACTACTTCTTGTATATTCTTCTCTCTTTCGAGAAAACATGAGTGGATGGAGAAGAATAAAGCTCATTTTAATCAGATGACTGAGATATACGTTACTTATATTTAATGCATTAGTGTTCAGTTAGGTTATAATATATATATATATATAATATATATATATATTAGATATATATATATATATATATATATATATATATATATTATATATATATATATATATATATCTCATCCTGTTACGAACGTTAACTGTTTGAATTTTGAAGGAGTTTTAATGCGTTTTTTAAACTTATAAGCTCACAATAAAACAAACTTAAATAGATGTATTTTGATTATAGCATGTGACTATGACATATATAGTTCTTAAAAATATAGGGTAATCCAAAAAAGGTGTTCCCAGATATAACTTGTTAAACAGTGTGTGTGTGTGTGTGTGGTGTGTTGTGAGAGAGAGAGAGAGAGAGAGAGAGAGATGGTTGGGTAAACCCTTTTGGATTACCCTGTAGAATTCCCTTTGTTGATAAATTTACTTCATAGTAAATTAATTTAAAGAAAAAAAAAATAGCGTAAAATGAGAAAAAAAAGTTTTGAGATTAAAATAGTGAACCAAAAAAAAAGAAGTTATCGTTCAGAGAGCGTCTTTTATATTATCGTCTCAAACTCGTTCACTCTTCCTGCAGAGAGCGCTCAGAGCTCAGAGAAACGAAAGTGCTTGGTTACAACAACCAAATAGATGGTTAAGCTATCTGACAACCAATCCACATGATGGATTCAACCACACGATTATTGCATTAACCGCACTTATTATTTGGGAACTGCAAAAGTGTGAATCACCGATTAAATTATTATTTAAAGTAAACGAATCAATGAATTAATAAATAAAAAAGCTTTTTATTGATAAAAATAAATACTACAGTATTGCAGTATTACAGTTATTACAATTTTACTGTTATTAAAATAGTACAATGTTACAGTATTACAGTTATTACAATATTAGTTATTATAGTTATTACAATAGTAAAATATTACAGTATTACAGTTATTACAATATTAGTTATTATAGTTATTACAATAGTAAAATGTTACAGTATTACAGTTATTACAATATTTACAGTTATTACAACTATTACAATAGTAGAATGTTACAGTATTACAGTTATTACAATATTAGCGATTATAGTTATTACAGTAGTAGAATGTCACAGTATTACAGTTATTACAAAATTTACAGTTAGTACAACTATTACAATAGTACAATATTACAGTATTACAGTTATTACAATATTACACTTATTACAGTTATTACAGTAGCACAATGTTACAGTATTACAGTTATTACAATATTACACTTATTACAGTTATTACAATATTACACTTATTACAGTTATTACAGTAGAACAATATTACAGTACTACAGTTATTACAATATTTGCAGTTATTAAAGTTAATACAGTATTACAGTAGTACAGTAATTTTAACATGAACAAAAGTTAATTGCGCTGTTGATATTTATTTATTTAATTTGTCCCTTTAATTTTATTCAGGCTTTATTGTATTGGTTGTCGAAAAGTTAATTAACCCTATTTTCGGGGTTGTTGTTGTTATTAACCAAATACGTCGTGTTCTTCTCTGTTTCATGCACGCGAAATGCTACTTTGGTTTACAATTTACGTTTTAATTAATTAAGGATGAATTATACTGGCTCAAATTTCCTATTTCTTACTCGACTTTCACTCTGCAAATAGCGGTGACCAACGCAACCATTTTTAAGAACGTTTGGTTGTTTTTAATCAGAGTAAATGCAACCAGAACATAAAAATAAACATTAATTTGTGCTTGTTAATTAGTTGTTTTTAATTATACTGTTTTTGTATAGTGATACGGTGATATAATGACGGTGACATCATACCTTTCTACAGCATCGTATAATCTTAGCTTCTACGGATTAAATTTCAAATAAAATAATAATAATATATATATATATATATATATATATATATATATAATATATATATATAATATAATATATATATGGGATGGTAGAAAAGTCTTCACGGATTTTATACATAAACTATTTAGTTAACAAATAAGTGTTCAAATGATGAAACAAATAAGTGTTCAAATGATGAAACAAATCAAAAACAAAACGTCTATAAGAATTTTATTCATACAAATATTTTGTTAAATTGTAATTTAATCTTCAAAGAGTTTTTCATCTGTTATGATACATTTGTGGATTCTGTGAAACTGTTCATTGTTCTTCTGAACATATCGAGTGGGATCCTTTTCAGTTGTTCCTCTCTTCCGCGGCCAAGGGCATTTACATTTGGATAGATGAAACCAGGAGTGTAGAGTTTGTCACGCAAATAAGCCCAAAGCCAGAAATCACACGGAGTTAAATCAGATGATCTGGCTGGCCACTCGATGAGACCTCGCCGCCCAAACCATCTTCCTTCAAGGTTCGTATCCAGAATCTCACCGGCAGCTGCAGAGTAATGTGGCGGCGCTCCATCATGTTCATAAAGCCAATTCCTGCCAGCGCCATTAGTAAACTGTGGCAAAACTTTGTCTCTCAATACCTGCTGCCAATAGCGTTTCCGACCCATCGTATCTCTCAATATGTCAAAGGAAACGAGTCCTGAATAATCAATGCACGCCCAAACTGTTAGTGTAGCCGTTTTAACGGGTTTACCCAATCGTACTTTGGGATTTTTTCACCCAGTAGTGAACGTTGTGTTTGTTTCCTTTACTCGTTAAACCGAAAACACATTCATCTGAAAATATGATCTTTCGAACGAAATCTGGATCACTGTTGAACTTTTGTCTCATTGTTTCAGCAAACTGCAACCGTCTATCAGAATCATCGTCGTATGGTGACAGTAAATGGGTTTGTAATTGTGGTACCCTGTGATTTCAGTATTTTTGCTACTAAAAATTTGGGAATAACCAATTCCTCTGCGACTTTTCTCGTTGAAGTTGTTGGATCGACTTGAAAACTGGCGATGACATTTTCTTTGTTGTTGTCTCCTGTCGCCGTTACTGGGCCTTCCGCTTTTTGGACGATCTTTTATCAGGCTCCCTGTTTCCAAAAGTTTGAACTATCAGTGATGCATTTAGGGGTGGTTTATTAATATTTTTTTTAAATAAACGCAAACTTTCTTCACATTTATTATAAGAAATAGCCCACGATAATACAAAATACACTTTTTCTTTATGGTTGTATTCCATCCTTACTGACATGGCGCTGACTGGGTCTAGGGCTTAGGGCCTAGGGTCTTCCTATTCTAGCCTAGGGTCATTCGTGGCCTTGTATAGTTGCTTTGAAAAGTATCACATAAACTGCAGTGATATCATTGGAATTTGTTTATTATTATCAAATTAACAAATTATTTGTATGTATAAAATCCATAAAAACTTTTCCTCCACCCTGTATATATATATATATATATATATATATATATATATATATATTATATATATATATATATATATATAATTTTTCAGAGTATTAAGATAAATAAAACTTTTTACAGAAACTGCTCTGGCGCCATCGTTTAATCTTTGCATAACTGCAGTCTCACTGGTATTGATCCGATCCGAAAATCTCGTTGGCATAACCCCAATGGCAAGCTCCGCATTGCGCCAGCGAGAGAATTTGGGAGAGTAGGAAGAGTCCGAAGTATCGTGGCATACACGATGTCTTTGGTTATATCTCCCCGCCCCGCCAAAAAAAAAGCCGAAGTCAAATCCGGAGGCCGTATTGTTCAATCAATCAGCCCACACCGCCCGATCTACCGAACAGAAAACTTTTCATTCAAGGTCGTCCGGTCCTGGGTGTACTGTGGGCATTACTGGTTGGTCGAACTTCTCCACAAGGTTCAAATTCAAAATGTTCTTGTGTGTTGCAGGAGTCTGACCATAAGAATTCTGGTACTGATGAGCAACTTCAGTTGCATTCTGATAAATTGTGTAATACTTCAGAACTTGAAATCTTTTAAACGTAGACAGCCATGATGAAGAGTAATCCATTTAGGTTAATCCTATAGACGCGTGTCTGTGATTAAATCGTATGAATCGTCTTCTGGATATCCCGTTCTATATGACAAGTGAAATCTCGACGCAAAACTATGGCCCATCAATCGTTTCTTTGCATTTGGCTCACCCTATAATATACACAACACCCACACACATCCACACACACACACACACACACACACACATATATATATATATATATAATATATATGTACTTCTGAATACACGAAAGAACTTGGAATCATTTTTCTTTTTCCTTGTGGATTTGCATCATTTATTCATTCCACGTGTTTAATTGTGTAACTCATCCCATATATATATATATATATATATATATATTATATATATATATATATATATATATATATATATATATATATATTAGGCATGGGGCAATTACTTCGTCAATGTAATTAATTACAATTACTCTACATGATGAAATACTTAATTACATTACAATTACTTAATAAAGTAATTAATTACAATTGCAATTACATTTACAAAGAATTGCATTTTTTTCATAAATACACACTATTTGATTTGTCATGTTTTTCTACCTACTGTAGGTATTGCAGTTCCATTTTCAGTTTTGGCCATCATCTTGAATGAAAACTAGGTAATATTAGGTCAATAAGATGCGCTCTTTATTTTTTTTTAACATTGTACGGAACTGTATTTTTCATCAAGCAGTTCTTGCTATGGACAATTCGACATTGGAAAAATGTATGTGATATGGTCTAATGAAACCAACGATAAAGCACTGAAAATATGCTAATATAAGACAAAAGAACTGGCATTTATTTTATCAAAATAATAGGATCATCTGAAGAAGGGCCCCCGGCATTCTTTAGTTAGCTTTATAAGGCTAACTAACGAAACTATCACGACCTAACCTAACCAATCGTCAAGGGCGTACAGTTGACCTAACGATTGGTTAGGTTAGGTCGTGATATTTTCGTTAGTTAGCCTTATAAGGCTAACTAAAGAAGGCTGGGGGCCCTGATCTTCAGGTGATCCAAATAATAATAATAAGGACAAAAAAGTGGCACTTTAGTTAGGAACATTTGAAACAAATGGAGTATTTTATTTCAAATAAAAACAAATAACATTTTATTTCAAAAGAAAGCTCCATGAGACATGATGAGCAAGTAGTTTAAACTATAAGTATGACCCACTTTAACTTTAATATTCATGGCTGTAATTGTATCAATTACCTTGGTTTCCCAATGTAATTAATTGCAATTACAATTACATGAAAAAATGTAATTAATTACACTTAATTACAATTACAAATTACAATTACTTCATGCCTGATATATATATATATATTATAATATATAATAATTATATATATATATATGGCGTTGAGCAACTTGAGATTCGGTTAAAAAGGTAATCCAAAATTATATACGTGCAAAACTATATATACGAAAACCAAAATTTTTTAAAAATTTTGAAGAAACAAAAAAAAAAAAAAAAATTCGACACTTACAAAATTCAATACGCTAAATTTTCAAATCTCCCATTTTTCAGGTAAGGTTGAACCCGGTTAGGTGACATTAAATTAGATTAAAACGAATACAATAAAATAGTGATGTACGTCTCGACGAGTATTGGCAATTTTTTTCTGTGATTTAAGAGATTTTCTGCGCAGTTACATTAAAGCAGTTTCCCAAACTGTAGGACAGTCCCTTTCGAGGAGTCGCGAGGCCTAATGAAGGGTGGAGCAAAGAGGTTAGCAAATGAAAAATTAAAAAGTAAAAATACGGCTATTCTCAATTATTTTATTCAACGTCACTGTACCCGGTATGATATGTAAACAATGTTTACAGAACGTGCCATTAAGAAATGAACTATTTATTTTTAATGCTACCTTACACTGATTTTAATTATGGTACCAATAAATTACACTCCATAAATATCATTTGCGTTTGAAATAAGGTGGGGTCGCGTAAAGGATTGATTTCAACTTGAAGGGAGCGTTCGATTAAAAAAAAAATTGTTGGAAAACGCTGCATTAAGGCAAATATTTATACATTTGCTATACCCAAATTTCAGTAATTTCATTTCTCTCGAAAAGATAATTAGGAAAAAATATGGTGGACGATTGAATTACTAGAAAAACGCATAAATTGGGTATATACTAATCTGATTTATGCTAAAATTCACACTTAAATCGATGCGCAGATATCCATAAATTTTAACGTCTAAAAATAGATTTAATTTGCTTTCCTTCTCATTTTTTATTCAATGAAGTAAATCTAACCAACCAACGAACTTACCATGTCCTCCAGCAAGTTATATCCATGTAGCATTTACGTCGTCCCTCATTCTCTGTCGTGACTGGGATCAAATAACTTGGGTTATTTGGGTTATCTTTTTTGGGTTATCTTTGGGTTATCTTTTTTATTTTATTTCGTCTTTATTTATTTTAATATTTTAATGTTTTAATTTGTTCTCGTTGTTCTCCGCCCCCTTCTAAATTATTTTAAAATATGTTAATTACTTAAAATTATTGTCTTTTCTGGCAGAATGGGGATGGTGTGGGGGTTGGGGAGATTGGGGTAAACCCTTTTCTAGGTTTCATTTGTAATATTATCTTCTTGCTTTAAACGTATAATTTTAACTTCAAATTTATAACATAATTGTGTAACTTTTAATTTTGTAGCGTTTTTAATAATCTTTCAATATTTAAAATATTATAATTTCATATTAGGTTTTTAACTATATATTATATATATATATATATATATATATATCTTGTTTTAGCACTGAAGATGACCTTAGAAAATGTCGAAATCTCTGCTTATAAATACGTATTTGCCTACAGACTAGTCTTGTTGTCCCTTTTATATATATATATATATATATATATATATATATATATATATATATATATATATATATATATATAATGCAAAACCACAAGGAAAAAAGAAAAATATGCCAAGGTCTTTCGTGTATTCAGAAGTACATCTCGTCAGGGAATGAAGGGAGAAGGCGAGATGACAAAAATATATACATATGTACAACGGGACAGAAAAACAAAAAGATTAGCACATGATTAACAAGAGTTAATTAGAAGCAAAAGTTATTTTAACAGGATATTGACAATTTTATACATTCCCGCAGTTATTGAAATTATTTTTAAAATGGATAAATGCACATTCTAGAATATTTCTTTCAGTTATAGCTCTGTTTTTAACGAGCGCTTTAGAACTATCCCGCTTGATACTATGATTACATCTATATATATGGTTAAACAATTATTTGCTGTTCTACACGCATATATATGCTGTTTTACCCTAATATCTAACGTTTTACCCGTTTGGCCTATATATACTGAGTTACATTGTGTACGTACGATCGAATACACACAACCAACCGCATTATCTGGGCTATTCTTTATTAGGCGTGATTTAACAGTATTATTATACTTAAAGACTACATTGATACCAATTGCTTTAAGTAAAGTGGGAAGATATTGAAAATTAACATGGTAAAGTAGGCTAAGGATATTTTTACGCTCAAATTCCTTTACAGTTACACTATTGTAATACCTGTTCTTGGCTTTCCTAAGGCAGTTATTTAAAAATTAAATAGGATAACATAATTTAGTACCAATATTCACGATATTGCATAATTCAGAATCTAAAACGTCAGGACTAACAACTCTCAATGCTCTAAGAAACATAGAAGAGAAAATAGAAGATTTAATAGCGGGATGATAATCAGAATAAAAATACACATAAGTTATTATTAGTAGGCTTATGATAAACTTCAAATTTGAACTGATTAAAGCATCTCCAAATTTTTAGCAAGCCTACTAATAATAACTCTTATGTGCATTTTTATTCTGACTATCATCGCTCGATTAAATCTTCTATTTTCTCTGCTATGTTTCTCAGAGCACTGAGCGTTGTCAGTCCTGAAGTTTTAGATTCCAAGTTATGCAATATCGTGAATATTGGTACTAAATTATGTTATCCTATTTCATTTTTAGATAACTGTCTTAGGAAAGCCAAGAACAGGTATTACATTAGTGTAACTGTAAAGGAATTTTAGCGTAAAAATATCTTTAGCCTACTTTACCATGTTAATTTTCTATATCTTCCGACTTTACTTAAAACAACTGGTATCAATGTAGTCTTTAAGTATAGTTCTAAAGCGCTCGTTAAAAACAGAGATATAATTGAAAGGAATATTCTAGAATGTAGAAAATAATTTCAATAAATAAAATTAACAATATCCTGTTAAAATAACTTTTGCCTCTAATTAACTCTTGTTAATCATATGCTAGTCTTTTTGGTTTCCTGTCCCGTTGTACATATGTATATATTTTTTTCATCTCGCCTTCTCCCTTCATTCCCTGACGAGGTGTACTTCTGAATACACGAAAGGCTTTGGAATCAATTTTCTTTTTCCTTGGGGGGTTTGCATCATTCATTCATTTCACGTGTTTAATTGTGAAAGTCATCCCATATATATATATACATATATATATATATATATATACACAATATACAGTATAAGGTGCAACAGTGCAAAACACTGAATAAATAAATGTCAATTATAACAAAGAAAAAATAATGAATAAACTTCGATTATTATTAATGAAGGACACAGAATTAGATTACGTGAGAAATGCACGAATATATCGGGGTCGAAATAGGCGTCGACCTAAACTCTGCTACTGAGTATCGTGTTAATGAAAAAAGCGCGACGAAACAGTCCTATTTGGCGGACGAAGTTTAGCTGAAAGGCTGTTTAAAGTTTCGAAACAACACGAAGACTCATTTCAATCAATCAGTTAATCGTTTATTTATAAACTAAGTATTACAATGTTACAATTTGTTAAGTTACAGTAATACAAATTGTGAAATGGACTATTTATTTTATTTAATTTGCGCCTGAAACCTTAGACTTTACTGGGCTCTCACATTAATTATTAAAAATAAATGTAATATATATATATATATATATATATTAATATGTCATGATTTAATTATGATTAAATAATATATGAATTCATGGCTAAGAAATATTACTAAATTTACAAAGAAATTGATAGTTGAAAACACTACATGTTAATTTTAAGTCTATAATTATAGATATGAAACAAATACAGACAGTCATTATTGTAGATATGATACCAATAAAGTACAAAGAATTGATAGTTAGACACGAGAAATGAACAAGTAATACTTTCAGCTACATTTAATCCTAAAATAACATCTTCTCTTGCAGTGTTTTAGAAAACACTTTAGAAGTTCTTTTTGTGATTTCTTACAGATTTTTGATCGCTTAAAGGAACTAACTCCTTCTTCGGTAGGCAATTCTGAGTTGTAGCATATAGGCCGTACTTCGAATAAGATCGTTGTTTTATAATTTCGCTCTCATAAATGTAGAAGGCCTCCTTCTTTGGTTAAAAAGAAGTAGCTTTAATTTCACCTGGAATTTGTTTGACATCCAGCGGAAGTGTCTCAACATATTACTTGAGTCGTAGAACTCTAAATGTTACTTGGTTGTTTCATGGTTGTGATACAATTCTTCTACTCATCTGCGACTTTCAGATGAAATTGAGATTGTGAGGGTGGAAGATTTTACTGCGTATATACGAGGGTAATTCAATAAGTATCCGCCCTTTTTATTTTCACAATTTTATTTTCACATCTGATAGATTATAAACACATCACTTCTCAACATAGTCTCCCTGTTTCTCAATACACTTAGTTCAGCGATCTACAAGCTTCCTAATGCCATTACAAAAGAATGTGTTTGGATGTGTGCGTAGCCAGTCATGCACCGCCTCCTTCAGGTCATCATCGCCTTGGAATCGCTGACCTCTCAAAGCGTCTTTTAGTGGTCCAAACAGGTAAAAATCCGAAGGTGCCAGGTCTGGACTGTAGGCTGGATGGTCGAGAACTTCAAATTTAAGTTCTTGAAGGCATTTTCTAGTCTGTGCAGCGGTATGAGGGGGTGCATTGTCGTGTAACAAAATAACACCTTCCGACAATCTCCCTCTCCGTTTTGTGCAAATTGCTTGCTTTAACTCATTCCGAAGCATGTCAGAATACGATGCACTTGTTACTGTAGTTCCACGCTCTAGATAATGTTCAAGGATAGGGCTTCGTATATCCCAAAACAGTGTTAGCATAACTTTAACTGCTGACGGCTGCGCTTTGAACTTCCTTGCAACGGGACGGTGTTATTCTGTTACACGACAATGCGCCCCCTCATACCGCTGCACAGACTAGAAAATGCCTTTAAGAACTTAAATTTGAAGTTCTCGACCATCCAGCCTACAGTCCAGAACTGGCACCTTCGGAGATTTACCTGTTTGGACCACTAAAAGACGCTTTGAGAGGTCAGCGATTCCAAGCGATGATGATCTGAAGGAGGCGGTGCATGACTGGCTACGCACACATCCAAAAACATTCTTTTGTGATGGCATTAGGAAGCTTGTAAATCGCTGGACTAAGTGTATTGAGAAACAGCGAGACTATGTTGAGAAGTGATATGTTTATAATCTATCAGATGTAAAAATAAAATTGTGAAAATAAAAAGGGCGGATACTTATTGAATTACCGTCGTGTGTGTGTGTGTGTATATATATATATATAATATATATATATATATATATATATTATATATTACCAGTCATGCCATCAGGAATTTTCTACACCCCTCCTGAACTTTCCCATCATCACCCCCACCAGGATTCTATTCAACCTATACGGAGCTTTTACGGGTGCCTGTCTTATGAAAACATCGACAGTTGACTGGAGTGAGGAATTACCAGCAACGGGGCTGCCATGTGATCATGACAGAATAGAGAATTTGAACACAGAGTGGAATAATATCATACGACGAATGAATGAAGACTCTGACTTCAACTTCTTTTTTATCATCACTAGTGGCTGGACTTGATTTTTATGCTATGTTTCCTGGAATGAAAGAAGTACGAATTCATCTCTTGTTACCCCCAGTCACAACAGCTACAGTTCAGTGTTTTTTCGTCATTGAATAAAATTTTGCATTCTGAAAGAAGTCGCCTTCTGCCTGATTATGTGAATGAATTAATGAGCATATCAGCTGAGGGACGAAAAGTCGAACACAGATCGATCCTAAACAGTCATTCAAACCCAACTAAAGTAAACTAGCATTGATTTTTGTTAGTGTATTTTCTAATCAGAAATTATTTAAAAATAAAACATAACACTGGTCAACACTCATTTTATTGCCAATCATATTAGAGTGATTTTGGGGTAACTTTGTGGTGCTGATTCCGAATATGACATCGGTTTTGCTAGATTGGCTCTAATTTATGAGATAATTGGTACCACATTGAAACACGTAAAAATGCAAAAAATTAATGTTCAGGCGGAGCCTACTTACAAATCGCATTGAAATTGTCTCAAATCATACAAAAGTAAACACATGAAATACATAATGGCATTTTATTTGGTCTCACCATCTAGAATGTTCCGGTAGTTTCCCATATGCACGCGTTATGGTTACGTTTCCTATTAATTGAGGGTATTCATTATCTCAAGAACTAGAGCCAAATCGGAAAAACTACTTTCATTTTGGAATTCAGCAACCCCAAAATACCCTAAATTCGTACGAATTTCCTTGGCAACGAAAAAAAAAAGTTTTTTTGTTGACCTGTGTAATTAGTTTTGAAGAGAATTTTAAAGTTGTTTAAGATGTCGTTGTTGAGTAATTCCTTATGTTCGGGTTATCTCGTTTGGTCAGCATTTATGTTAGATCCGGCGCCAGTGTCTCGGAGGTTAAATTCACACTTACAGTAATTATTTAGGAAGTTTATTATCAAAAAAAGTTTTTATGAGTACAGTATCGAAATGGAGGGTCCAACCAACAGCTGAGTTACCACCCTTCTAACTAGCATCCGGGCACTGGTGCTACTTTTGACTCCGGGCCCCTTTACCCCCGATCACCTCTTTCTCTATCTTCCAGCTCGAGCCCCCTGAGGTTCTAGCCCTGGTGCTTTGACACCTCATGCAACCCTCTCTCCCGGGCCCTGCCCTTAGTACTTAGATCCCTACTTTCCGTCTGAAGTTGTAATAGTAATTCTACAATTTTAGTAATGTTTCCCTTTGAAACTCGTTTTCTCTTGTTTTAAAAGAATGAAATATTTGGAGTCACTCTTCTATTAAAAAATAAAAGTTTTCAGAAATATTTCAAGTGCATATAAGATTTTGGATATACAGTGTGTGTGTGTGTATATGTTGGTCTGAAACATTATAACATTATAACATATATACTGTATATATATAGTATGGCAACCTTAGTCATAAATTTTTCTTTTTCCAGTACGGCTGAGAGAGGGATTGACAGAAATTATGTATAACATCACTGATGTATTTTGAGTAATGATAATGAATTTAGTAACATTTGTCAAAATTTATGAACTTCCTCAGAAAGGTTTGGTGTAGTTGTTACTTGCTATATTAGTTATAATATGTCCTCTAAACCTCATCTTCTACTCCTCACTGAAACTCAAGTGTCTGGGACGACTGACAGCAATCCATTTTCTGTACCCTCCTACTTTCTCTCACTTTCGTTCCAAAGGTGTATGTTGCGTATATGCACGCAACGAACTAAC
Source organism: Bathynomus jamesi (assembly GCA_023014485.1). Lineage (NCBI taxonomy): Eukaryota > Metazoa > Arthropoda > Malacostraca > Isopoda > Cirolanidae > Bathynomus > Bathynomus jamesi. The sequence continues at coordinate 109,153 of JAJOZX010007259.1, read as the reverse complement.
TTACTCTCGTATTCCCGAACTCGAATCCTCCGAATTCTACACCCTCTGGCTACAGTTTACATGCCAATCTCAAACTAAATACATCTGCGCTGTCTACCTTTCTCCTAATTCTACTGACTATCCAAATAGAATACATTTTATTCCACTCTCCTTTGGCTGAAATCTCCATTTTAGGTAATTTCACTTTTTCACCACCACCTTTGGCTTTCCTTCCATTTCACTGACATTCCTGTGAACTATCCTTCCTGCTTAAACAAAAACAAAAAGTTTTCAACGTTTACAGTTTTTGGTATATTTAAACTAGAAAGTGGTATGAAATTCAAAACATCAACGGCACATCATTACTCAGAAGTAGCATCAAGGTTTCACTTGCTTTTATCAGCCAAACTTAAATGAAACTAATTGTAAACATCTGTCTATGAAAGTTTTAAAATGAGTAAATTTACGCATGGTCCTGAAATAAAATGCAGCTAGAATATTAATCTCCACTCCGTCCATTTACTCACCGCGGAGGAAATTCAGTCTGACATTTTAGATATTTATGTTATTTATGTACTGTCAGAGTAACGCTTATATGAAAGTTATAAAAACAGCGAGCCCGTCAATGGCGTCTTCCCTTTTTCTTATAGACTGATCTGAGACAAACTTTTTATACTCGTATATTCGTTTTCTCATTGTATTTGCGTAGGCAATTGTATGTTCATTATGCATAGTGATTCACTGGCCTACTTAGTGCTCTTAATCTTCTATGGACCACTTGTATAATGTTTGTACCTGTTGAGTCTGAAATAAAGTTTGTTGTTGTTGTGTTGTTCGGAGACACTCGCACTGAACCTCCATATACACCTATATATATATATAGGATGCTTTGGTTGTTTTTCGGAAATATAATTTATTAACTTTTAGTATTCACAACAAAATTCTACAATAACAAAATGAAACCATTAAAATACATATGGTAACATTAATTAAAGCAGCAATTATTGTATTTTAACCATATAGCTTTGTTGCTCTGAACGAAGAATTGGTTAACTAAACGTGTTTTGTTGTTTTTTTGAAGAAATGATTTTTCTCTGCGTATAACAACAAAACTATATATATATATATATATATAATATATATATATATATACTGTGTATATTTTAAATTGATAATGTATATGGTTGTAAATTTTGACTTGGTCCGCAATCGATATGGACCGTGACTTGATGGATACCGTAATGAAATTGACTGGATTCTTTGGATCTGATATATTTGCATGTCCGTTATAAATAGATATAGAATGTAACATATTTGTGGATAGTAGTCTATTATGACTTGCTCCTCTGGACCGAGAGATTGTATCTTTAGTTTTAAACCGATAATTAATTATTTTTAAATTGATAATTATTTAGTTTCGTAAAAATTGGTCGTTGCCAATTTACCGGCAGTTTTTAAATAAGTTTCTTATGTTCTTGTGGTTCGGAACCCACGTAAAATTGTAGGTCCCCTCCGCCACCACGGAGGACATACACAATACACGATTACGAACACAGTTAGGTAGACCAGCCATGAGTGGATCCTAGGGTCTTTGTTGGTCTGAAACATTATAACATTATAACATTATTATATATAGAGGGCTATTCTTTACATGAAAATTCTGATACACTGTATCAGGAATTTATTTTTAAAATTACTTAAATGTAAATTATCTGTCAGTCTTTCGTGTAAGCACCTTTTGCTTCAAGGACTTCGTGGATTCTTCGTGACATCGAGTCAACGAGTCGTTCACGCATTACTGGGGTGCAACGGATGCTCCCCCCCCCCCCTCCTTCCAAATGTCTTTGGCATGCTTCAGTAAGTTCTCCTCATTTCTCAAGGCTCTTGGCTCCTAGGAGTTCCCTTGTGATTGAAATCAAATGATTATACTGGACACTAAAGCAACACGATCTCTGGATAGTTTCTATACCATCTTTTAACAGTGTTATTGGTGTGAATAGGGATATTATTGGGCATAAAATAAGTATCATGCGACTCAGGATCGCCGTGGTCCGACGCTGGGCAGTATAATTCCTTGTATAGAATTTCACTATACTGTACCATGAATCTGAGAAAAGTTTCCCTACTCCAAATCCAGACACCTATTCTTTGCCCTCTTTAATTTGTCCATTTCAACGAGACATGACAGCATTCTATCGTTCCAACCTCGTCCCTGACCTTTCGTAATTCAGTAGACTTAATACCGCTATAGTTTCTTTTCACTTACTGTTGAATTTCTAGATTTAAAGTTGTTTAGTCTTATATAGTTGCAAGAAATAGACAATTTTCTCTTCCATTATCATGTGTTCGAATTCATAAATTTAAGGGAAATTGTTAATAAACGTGTAACTGCACGTTTTTGCATATTCAAAATTTATTCCTTACCAGGATTCGAGCCTGGGCCCACTCTGACTCGGAGATGCGAGAGTTGACGATTCGGTTACGATAGGATAAGCGTTAACAACAATCTGGCGACATGTCATCACCCGAGGAGACAATTAACGCTGTCGTTTCCAAAGGTGTTTTACTTTGCTAACCCCCCTGCACTCGAGCCAATGGACAACATTTAATACAAATCTATCTGGCAAACACAAAGGTACCATTAAATGGAAGTATAAACACATAACTGAGCAGGATTTTAACCCATATTCGAATATATATATATATATATATATATATATATATATATATATATATTTAGACCGTTTCACGATTATATGGTAATTTTTCAAATTGAATTTTGATAAACGCACACACTTTTATTTTTTTTATAAAAGAAGAAAAACAAATAGACAAAATATCATTTTATTTGAATGATAAAAAGGCACCCCTCAGATGGCACTTCTTTTACATTAATAGATAATTAGAGCAAATATAAGACTGAACGAAAAATATGTTTTAAAACAAAGCGACTTAAATTCTATTTAAGACATATATTGATTAAGAATATAGGGATTTCAGTGGCTGAGGGACCTCCTTTCTCTGATTTTCAATGATTTGAAAGGCCAGTTGTCTCTCTTCCTCACTCTTTGTGAGCTTCTCATTAAACTCTGTAGCCAGTTTGACTCCTCGTTCAACACAGTCGTTGATTACTTTGACTGCCATGACCCGATTACGGTGCTCCTCAATGTCTTCAAGTTTCTTGGGAATTTCTATTTTCAAACACTTGAAGAAGTCTTGTGTTTGAGTTGTGACAAAACTGGTAATCTTTAAGTCATTGGGGTTTTGCAACATTCGGGGGTCCACCTTTCTTGCCCTCACTTTTCGAGGAGGCGCGTGGTGAAGGTTGTGGAGCATTAGAACCTTATCATCTTCAGTCACGAGGTTTGAGAAAAAGCCAAATCCTACAAGATCCTCACTCAAGTACCAACCATGGTTCTGAAGTTTTTTGAGGGCTGTAGCACCCACTTCCTTATCAACCTGGATCTTGTAGATATGTAGCATCTTGAGGAGGGCCAAATCATTTGCTGGAGCATCAATTCCAACTGGAGATGTATACCAAGCTTGAAGATAAACTGTCACTGAAAAGGCGTTTATTCGTATCAGAGCTTGTTTTTCATGAGGGGTGAGAAGGAATTGGTTCCTAAATAAGTAAATTTTTAAGGAATAGATGCCCTTTCCCATCCATCTAGCTCTGCTGTAAGCTCCTGGGTAGTGGAATCTGCTATCAGAGCCTTTATTTGTTTTAGGCATTGGACAACCAAGGAAGATAAGTGCAAGTTCTAAGTATTCCCTGTAGTCACCTCGAGTGTGGCCCTCTTGAAGTTTGGAGTTGATGAAAGAAATAAGCTTGTCTCTGTGCTTCAAGATCCAATGATCTAAAGATTCTGAGGTGAGATCATTGGGTTCATAGGGCTTGTAATTCTGCTGATCAATGTTATCCCAACAATCTCTGAATCGATTGAATAAGGGAATTTGTGGACCCGAAGAAGAGAAAAACATGTCAAAAACTGCAGTGATAAGAAGCTCGTGGATATGGTGGCGGCATGCCAGAAAAAGGAGTGATCTCTGAAGGGCCTTTTGGATGATGGTACAAGCCCCAGCATGGATATCTGTATTGCTTGCAGTAGTATCAAAACAAAGGCCTGCTACCCACTCATTTACTTGTGGCCATTGCTTCAAGACATCTAAAACTGCTCTCCCCATTTCTTCTCCCGTTCCAGAAATAAGCTTTGGAATAGACAGTAATTTTTCTAATTCGCCTGCACCAGTCAAAACAATGGGCATTACATCAATCTTACCCCCATGCATGGATGGAAGAAGCTTTCCATCAAAATGAATTATTAAAGGGGTACTTGGTTGGAAACTGGCTTTAATGTCTTCTCCCATCTGCATCCGTGTTGATCGCCGAGACCTGTAGATAGAGGATGATGAAAGTGTGATCTCTTCAATTTCCACTCCAGCAGCTGAAAGGGCAGGTGCCACAATGTGCATAGCAGCTCTTGCAGATGTTCCAGTGCGGTCCAGAGCAGCCAAGAACTTTTTATCCCTAACAATTACACCTGGTTCAAGCTTCTCCTTTTTGAAGATGATGATGAGAGTGCTCTGTAGAACAATTCATCACCAGATGATTCTTCACTTCCTCCTGAACCGGAATTTTCACATTGGTTGAGATCCACAACCTTTGTCAATTGCCTCATTTCTTCCTTTGATTTCCTGCGAAGTGTTTCCATTCTTTCCATGCTTATCTGTCGTGCTTTTGCCTTTCTTGAAAACTCCTTGTCTTCTGGACCCATAATCATTTTCCGATCGTTCCTTTGATCCTTAAGAAAATCTTTATCCTCCTGCAATTTTATTTCTGTTTCCACTTCTGAATGAGCTACATCGAAAAGCTTCTTTAAGCTGGTGACAAATTCTGCTTCATTCTTCTCTTGGGTAGGAGTTCGTCGAGTTCGGTTCTTGACCAGCCCTTCATGCTTATTGTAAAGCCTTTTAAGCTTTGAGACAATATAAGGCTTGTGGGATGTAATTAAGGAGGCTTTTTCCCACATAGCAATAACTTCGTTGGCTACAGTTGCGCAAGCTACAGAGACATTTTGCTTTCCCACCTTAATGTGATAAAAAAGACGTTTAAGGACATCACTGTTAGTTGGAAGCTGCTTCTCAGAAAAACCCTCTTCCAGCACTTGTCCGACCAACCAGACTTCACACTTGTTTCTGGTTTTTGCCATAATTCTGAGGGAAAAAGTTTTACCACCTGTTAGTCTTAATAATAATATAATATAATCATTAATCACTCACCTAAATTATATTATGACTTGATTACTGTAAGAAAGTTGTAAAGTAACATGAAGTAACCTTTCTAGAACAGTAAACTTGTGAAAATATCAGTAATTATAGATGAAAAAGCAAATAAAACATCATATAATCCATAAAGGGAAAAAATGGAAATTCTAGAATAGTTATCCTGAAGGAAGAATTTTCTAGAATTCTCTCTAAAGAATATAGGGGGGTTACTGGACCATTCCTGAAAATGACCTACTTATCTTCCAATTTTATTTATGAATTTTATATAACAAATTTAAGAGGACATCACAAAATAAATAAATATATTTGCCAGAAAAATGAAAATTTTCTCAAGAGGGGTAAAATAGATATGCATTGAGGGGTGGGATAACAATAAGCTCTTGTCTTAATATTTTGCATGAAGTCTTTATTCATGACATATTACTTTTTTAGTATGTGTGCGTTGAGCCATCATAAATTTCGATTTTTCGAAACGGCCTAATATTATATATATATATATATTATATAATATATATATATATATATATATTTCGAACATGGCCGGACTCGAATTCTGGTGGGGATAAACTATGCGTATGCAAAGCAAAAATGCTCGGTTATATGTTTATACTTCCGTTTAATGGTACTTTCGTGTCTATCATATATATATATATATATATATATGAAACGGTTGAAATGCAGTGTTCAGCCGTTTCAATTACTCTTCAGTCTTATATGTATATTAGGTTCGTTGGTTGGTTGATACCCACAAACTACCACCTCAATTAAGCTTACGCTTGATATTAAAAAGAGAGATTAAAAAGCTTTTGAAAGAGATGGAAAAAAGGTTTGAAATGAGGAAAGTGAAGTTTGAGGCCTGCCGCACACAGGATCGTCTTGCGACTGACGACTGACGACTTGGGTCGTGATTAATCAAGTCGCGTGTGATTTTACATTGACAGAATGGGAGCCCCGCATACTGCATCGACCGCTGCAGTGTGCGGGGATTCTGGGGAATCGGGACGTGGTCGCTGCAGTGTGTGGGGATTCTGGGGAATCGGGACGTGGTCGCTGCAGTGTGCGGGGCTCCCATTCTGTCAATATAAAATCACACGCGACTTCAATACCTTACCTTAAATTTACCTTAAAGCGCTTCTGCCTCAAGGGTGCGCTGCTCCCACGAAGTCCACTCAGCGCCTCCTGAGGCGGGGCCACGACGGGGTCGCCACCCTTCTTTTCTCTTGCTCCTGCCATACGATTTGGTCCCCTATTGAATTTGTGGGGGCTGGTCTGGCAGAGGAATACCCTGACACTGTGGGTTGGTCGGGTATGTTGGCTAAAAACATGTCCAAGTGTTTTTTAAAAGTATCTACTGGGACTGCACTTATATCTCTAAGGTACTGAGGCAAGGAGTTAAACAGGCGAGAACCCTGCCTAGAGATACTATTATATTGAAGGGTTTGAATCCTTCTCAGACTGTTTGGTGGGAGGTGATATTTTTTACACATTCTGCCAGTTCTTGTTAAGGTGGGCACAATTGGTTCAGTATTGGGGGCAACTAAAAGCCCTTCTAGAATTTTCCAGGTGTAGATTAGGATGTATCTCTCAAACCTTCTCTCTATGGAATAAAGGTTGAGGCCTCTAAGCCTATCCCAGTAGTTTAATTTGTTTTTACTCACCTGTTGCCCATCAGGTTGTTTAATATACGAGGTAAAGGTTCTTTGTAGGCCCTCAATTTTTTGCAATTCATTCTGTTTGTGGGGAAACCATAATTGAGAGCAGTAGTCAATGCGTGGAAGGACAAGTGATTTCCACAGGGTAAGCATGGTCATACTGTCCCTAGTTCTGAATGTCCTCAGTATATATCCTATTAGTTGTTTGCATGATGAGGTTACTTTGTCAATGTGCCTGTTGAATGTTGCATCTTCAGATAATATAATCCCTAGATCCCTGACATGATCAGTTTGTGCAATATCTTTTCCTGTGGGTCCAGTGTAGTTGAATTGTTCTTTCAGGTATTTATTTGGTCCATACTTAATTAGTTCAAATTTGTCTTCATTGAAGGCCATATTGTTTGCATCTGCCCATGCATATATAGTTTGTAGATCTTTTTGTAGCTCTACACAGTCTTCTTTTTCTGTAATTGGTCTTAGTATTCTGGTATCATCTGCGAATGACAGGAGAGAGCTTCCTAGGTTACAGTTTATATTGTTTAGCATTATAATGAATAGAATTGGTCCTAGTACTGTGCCTTGCGGCACTCCACTAATCACTTCTTTTTCTATAGATCTTGCTCCATTTACAGTTGTTATTTGTTTTCTGTCAGAGAGAAAGGCATGGATCCATTTTCCTACTTTTCCACAAATACCAAGTTCTTTTAGTTTATGGAATAATATACCATGGTCAACCTTGTCAAAAGCTTTTGCAAAGTCTAGATAGATGACATCAACATTGTGGTTTTCTCCCAAGTATTGTAGGATTGTATTGCAATGGTCTATAAGTTCAGTAAGGCAGGATCTCTTGTGTCTGAAGCCATGTTGAAAGTCTTCTAAGAGATGTTCATTTTCTATAAAACTGACAATGTGCCTTTTCAGGACTTTCTCAAATATTTTAATAATATGGGAAGTCAAAGATATGGGTCTATAGTTCTTGGCTTCCTTTCTTTTGCCTCCTTTGTAGATTGGGGTAATATTTGCTTGTTTCATGATTGGTGGTATTCTACTGGTGTCTAGTGAGGATCTCCACAGGATTTTCAAAGGCAGAGATAAAGTATGTTTGCATTCCTTAAGAATCTTGGCTCCAATTCCATCTGGACCAGGGGCTGAACTCCCCGGTAGCTCTGTTATTGCCTGTTGTATATCTCTAGTGGTTATTTGTATATCTTCCAATAATGGTCTGTCTTGGTCATTTTCTTCTCTATCAAAAAATGCTGTAGTTTTTATTTTCTTTGCTACTACAGGGGTACTCCAGCTTAAAGCATATTGAGATTGTAAAATGTTTGCCATTTCCTGTGTATTAGATGTGAGAGTTAGTCCATCTTTAGCAAGCAATGGGCCAATGCTCGTTTTGATAACTGCTTTGCGTTTAGCATAGCTAAAGAAGAATTTGCTATTTTCCTTTATAGTGCCAATAGCTTTGTGTTCATTATCAATATTCTCTCTTATGGTTGACTCCTTTATTTTAAGTTCTAACATCAGTATCTGATTCCGGATGTTACTATGTCTTGTATCACTTAATTGCTTTGTCAGTTGTTTAGATAGCTTTGTTCTCTTTCTCATAAGTGTCCTTCTGTATCTGTGCTCTTTTGTCCGGTGCTTCTGTGCACTATCGTTTTCTTTGGTGTGTGTTTGTATAATGCTGATGACAGCAGGTATTGTATTCTACTCCAGCATTCTTCTGGCTTTAGGTTTTCTAATTCATCTTCCCAGTTTATTTCTCCCAGACAGTTATTTATTGATGTCCAGTCTGACTTGTGCAGGTTTAGGTCAGAGTATGGCAAGTTCGTTTGGCATGGGTCTTGCTTACATTTGTGGAGGGACAAGTTTGTGAATATGTGCATGACATTGTGGTCGGAGTGTATAGTTGGTGTTATAACAATGTGGTCAATTGTAGTTGCATTATTTGTCAGCACTAAATCTAGGATATTATTTTTCTAGTTGGGCAGTGGACATGTTGTACTAGGAGCAGTTTTTCCATAAACTCATTCAGGTGTTTTGATTTGGACCTTTTTGTCCCTGATTTCATACCACCATATTCGTTCCAGGTGCAATTTGGGAGATTAAAGTCTCCTGTAATGATTAAGTCTCTTGTTGAGTCTACAATAGCTGGGCATTGCCTGATTTTTTCCAGAACTTCAGTGAGCTCTAGATGGGAGCTATCTGGGGGCTATAGATATTCACTAGTATTTTGTCTTCTTTATTTATGCTGAGCATGATGATTAGGAGTTCACAGGCTCCATTTGAGTATGCCATGAGCAGTTCACTTTGAATGTTTTCAGGGATGTACATCAGGACACCACCATTTAGACGGTCTTCTCTGTCACATCTATGGGTGGTGTACCCTTTGATTGCAATTTCACTACTCATGATCATGGGGTTCAGGTGTGTTTCTGTGAGGGCTATAACTGTGCTAGTAGTGTGTTCCACTAGGCTCTTTAGGTAAGGTACTTTGGTACGGTTTGAGTTTGGGTAAGGCCCTGGATGTTTAAGTAAATTATTGATACATTTGTGGAGCCATTTGTTTCATCTCCCACATATAGGGCATTTGAAGGGTTCCTGCTGGGGTTCTCGTTTGCTTTTGTATGAGGAGCCCAAGTGAGCTTTGAATGTCTTGTATTTGTTTTATGAGGTGGTAAAACCCCAGTGGGGTTTCATGGTTGCTTGCTGTACTATTTTCACCAGTGGGCTTACCTGGACCCGCTACATCAGCATAAGATCTGGGTGCAGGAATGGTATTTGGTCTTGGGTTTTCTTGCACCCCTTGGGCCAAATAGTGCTGAGGGATAGTAGGCTCACTATCCTGGTATTCTCTCCGTTGAGTTTGATGTGGTTGGAATCGGATTGTTCCCTTCAGGTGGGCCAGATTGCAGTTCTCTTTAAAACAACTTCTTTCCCACCATGAGCTCTGGCAAATTTGGGGATGAAAATAGGGACATCTTGCATTGGATCTACATCCAGAAATGCCATTCCCATCGTGTATAAATTTTTTGCAGAGTGGTGGGTGAGCAAATGGGCATTCTCTTCCCTTAAGTCCATATTTACACAAGCCCCTCCAGTAATACTTGCATACTGGCTTCTTGTTTTCACTTTTGGCTTTTTGGTGACTATGTACAGTGGGGTTGTTCACTTTGTGAAGGTCTTAATGTCTATTTCCTGTTCTTGTTTTTGTTTTGTCTCTTTTGGTGCCCTTTTTGCTTGCAGTGTCCCTCTTTCTAGGGTCTCATCCTGAGGGTTTCTCACTTTTTCAGCAAGCTCTGCATTTGCAATGATAATTTCCTCCTCCTGTAACTCACCTGCCACTTCTACTTCAAGCTCTTCAAATTGTCTGTCATAGTCATCGCAAATTTGACGAGCACATTTAAAGCATGAGAATTTCCTTTTGAATTTTGAAGGATGAGTAGGAAATAAATAGGTAGTTCACTACATTTGTAGTGTATCCATAGTCTGCATTCATCGCATTTTAATGCATGTAGGCTGCAGTCTAATGCACATTTTATGCATGGGTTTCTGTTTTTGTTTCCTTCCTCTGCCATGTTGACTTGCATACTGGTTTTAGTGTGGAGCGTAGATATTAAAATATTTTGCAAAGGTTTAAGTTTATTGTTTATTTTGTAATTTTCTATAATTTTCTATAACGAAACGTGCCCACCCAATTATTTATTTATTTATTTATTTATTTATTTATTTATTTATTTTTTATTAGTCACGAACCAAGTCGTCAGTCGTGAGTCGCAAGACGATTTTGTATGCAGCCAGCCTAAGAGCACCATTATAAGTATTATTATTTAGAAAAAAATATTTTATACGACATTTGGCTCAGAGTTGCACAGATCATAATATCCATAAAAAAAATAAACCTTAATAATTTATAAGTGAAAATATCTGTAAGTAAATACTGGGATTTTATTACTTTAGTCTTTGATCCTTTGCCAGAAAGTATAACTTATACGATATTTTATGAAATAGATTGAAAGAACAACCTGATGGTTTTTCCATGTTGCCATGTGGTAATACGATAACATAAATTGGTCCTTCGAACCCGATTATTTAGGTCGTTTTCCCGCGTAAAATCGAGTCATTTTTGTTCATTTTTTAAGATTATTAATTTGAGTTACATCCATTTAGTAACGTAATTATTTGTCGTCGCATTATGTTTTGATAATTGTCAACAGAAAAACCGGTTTTTCTGCTGACAATTGTCACAACATAACTCATAAGTTAAGGAGCATAAAGAAAAAAAGTGTTTAGACAAAAAGATAGGCAAAATTCCATTGATTAAAAATGATAAGTGTGTTTTGTTTCATGAAAGTTTTTTTTTTTTGCACACAATGCATAAAATCAGTTTTTTTTAAGAAGTGTCAATGTCACCCCTTGAGCCAGAATCACTCCATATTACGGTATCCCTAAAGAGGACAGTAATTTAACCATAATATAAACTTGTTGCTAGGTATGGATAACAGAAAGGAAAGCCTCAGAATTCAAATGTCTTTGAAGAAACAGGCGAAAATTCAAACTAACGTAACACTTGAGCAAATAAAAAAAAAAAGCTTATATTGAAATAATGGATAGGTTAACCGACGTACTGTCCAATATGAAAACTATAAGTCACCCTTCACCTCCCATGGAAGGCAGGGAACACAAAATTTAGACCTTTATAGAATGAACACGAGTTGCAAAGAAGATTGTTCACAAGAAAAGCTCCGGATCATTTATGAGGGAGGGCCCTTATAATTGATTCAATAAACAAGAATCATGGGTCATATACCTTGCGGGAACTTTACGGAAGACGCAATGATGAAAGATTTCGAGTTCATCATTCACAGTTAAGACCTTAGTACGATAAGCCAAAATATTTAGAAAATAAAAGAGAATTCCGAGTTCATTCGTAAGCATTCCCAAAGTGAGACTCCATATTTAAAGAAGGCTGAATTCCTTGGTATGGACCTAACTTATTGGATACCCCAAACAGGAGGTGCGTTTACAGGAACACGCGAGGAAAGTGAGTTAGAATTAATCTTGAATGTATATAATACCCCCCACCTACTCTTTCAAATCAAAATTATGTATTGTCACCCTTGGATATCTTGAATCAATCCTTACCAATAAATAATGACTTAAAACCACCGTTTATCAATCCCTAATAATGAATTTCCTCTTAATATTCTTATTTTAAATGATCCCTCACCTGTAAATTAACTAAATTTCGAAAACCTTCCTGAAGGTTCTGTGACTGTCAGTTCCTCATCTCAATCTTTTTTTAATTTAACTTGCGTGATTCCAGAACTATATGACGGTGTTTTTCCTCTTCCAGCAGTAACTCAAATAAGGCTAATTTTATTAATTGGAACGTGTCTATTCATGACCGAACTAGTTCTGAACCTTCTCTACCTTTTCAGTAATAGTCTGAATCTTAACATTGATAGATTTATTAATTCTTGTCAAAGTAGCAATTTCAATATTTTTTACTTTTTCAGTAGATTTTACCAGTAGTAAGAGACATTTATTTATAATTAGCCCTGAACCACCTAATCCTGTTAATCAGTTATTAAATGACACACTTTCTATTCGATTTTTAATAAACACTCGACGTGAAATGGCAAGGAGAACAACACAACATATAATGAATAGTAGTGAGCGCTTAGATCTTTGGGTAGTGTGCTTTCTTTGCCGTGGGTAAAAGGTCGTGTTATGGAGAGGAAGTCATGGTTACTAGTGCGGGGTGGATTGCTTCACTCAAATTGTATCATATTTTTCCAGTAAATGAACGGCGTTTTGCCGGAGGGCATTGGGGCACCGTACCTCCCTCCGAAAAGCGTGATGGTTCCGAAGAAAGAATTTACCATTGTTGGCAGCGGCTTCCTCTCTCATTTGGATCCTTCTCGTATTTGTGGTTGGAACATCATAGGGGCAGTCAAAGTTGACGCTGAAGTTGCTGAAGACTGGCAGCACTGCCCTTAAAATGAATTTTATTTGGTCTCTAAATCTTTACTGTGCTAAGTATAAACTTTGTTAGCAAGTAGAGAGAGAATCTGTGGTGCGTGTTCAATCCCTCCACACGTGGCGTAGGTCATGATATTATCAGACTCTATGTATGACTTTATCCATAAGGGATAAGGGACTTAAATTTTTTCTACTTGAGACACGCGTTTGTTTCATTAGGGGTGGGGAGATGAAATGGTGAAGTGTAGTCTTTCAGCCGTTTCACTGACCCTTCAGTCTTGGTTGGTTGGTTGGTTGGTTCCCATAAACTACCACCTCAATCAAGCTTACGTTTGATATGAAAATAAAAACCCACTCTAATAGACAGAGTTTATTTCCACGACAGTTTCGACGCCCACTGGCATCCTCCTCGGGTGGATACATTCGTGTTTCTGTATCCACCCGAGGAGGATGCCAGTGGGCGTCGAAACTGTCGTGGAAATAAACTCTGTCTATTAGAGTGGGTTTTTATTTTCATATTTTGACCTTCACGTAGAAAAAAGTGAAGTTTTTTTGCATTTTTACGTTTGATATTAAAGAGATTAAAAGGCTTTTGAAAGAGACTAAAAAAAAGGTTTGAAATAAGAAAAGTGAAGTTTGAGTACATCATTAAAAATATTTTTTTTAAATTACTTTACAAGAAATTTGGTTGAAAGTTGCACATATTTATATAAAATAAGGATGATGATTTTATACATGAAAACATCCGTAAGTAAACATTGTGGTGTTACTTTATTCTTTGATCCTTTGCCAGACGCATAACTTATACCATATTTTATGAAACAGTGGAAGAACAACCTGATGTTTTTCATATTGCTGCGTGGTAATACCATACGGTAACATATATGTTTATGTATGTATGTATGTTTGTACAAAGGCCACTCAATATATTGTGCCCCACCTTTCGTTTTTCTTTCCAAGTTTCCTTGTAAGTTCCAGAAATTTTGTACACAAGTAGTTATATACCATTTTTACAAGTTTTTATTTTTCGACATAGTCTCCATCCTTTTCTACGGCTTTCCTCCACCTCGAAACAAGGGCCTTTATTCCTTGCTGGTTAAAGTCCGCTGGGTTCCGCTGGAGCCACCTCTTAACCTCCTCAACAGCCTCATCGTCACTCTGAAACTTTCTTCCACGAATAGCATCCTTCATTGGCCTAAACAAATGGAAGTCTGAAGGTGCCAGATCTGGCCTGTATGGAGGGTGGGTTAACATAGTCAAGCGCATTTTTGTGATGGCCTCGCTTGTTTGCAAACTATTGTGTGGTCTTGCGTTATCGTGCAAAAGAAGGACGTCTTCCAGTTTTCTCTCCGGTCGAACTCGCCTTATACATTATATTGGTATTCCAGGGCTGTCGCGCAGACCGGAATTTCTATATAAAGCTGATAATTGAGCACGCGCTTTCTCAGGATTGAACTTCAGTGGTGTAGGATTCGAGACTGGTCTCAAGAACTTTTTTTTCTGGTCTCGGTCTCGGTCTCGGGTGCTTAGGTCTCGGTCTCGGCCATGGTGGTCTCGAGTACATCACTGTTGACTTACCCTATATGGAATTTCTTGTAAATGTCAATGATAAAATGTCGTTTATAAATGGTAGAAAAGGTTACATCACTGCGACGTGCGAACGTCATTGTATGGAGAGGACAGAAGTTCTGCAGTTTGTGTGTAACTGGGGTATTGGTTAGTAGTTATCGAGCCAACATCATAGAGGACAGACGTGCAGCGTGTTGGTTCTCTCTTAATTTTAATGAAGAACAAAGCTCAATATATCGAGGACCAGTACATAAGTTTTCGTTTTCTGAGTTATCAACAAAAGAGTCTTTGCAACCATTCAGTCGCTTGCCTTCGAGCGAAAGCTAAGAAAAAAGTAATGTTGTAACTGACTCTGGATGTTCCCTAATTACAGTTTCATGCGTGGGTACATGGTCAATTTCATTTGAGATTTTCTCTTTCGTGTCTTTTACACTCCGCGCAAAAATGTCATAACTAACAACTTCTCTTAAAATAAAAGCTTTGTTTTTAATTTACAGGTTGAAATCTATTCCAAATGCCTTTTACACCAACAATAATTTTGTTACCTCGGTAATCAGGAGCATCGTGTGGAGTAAGTTCGGATAAATGAAGAAACAAAATGTGAACTATTTCTTCAAAATAAAGAAAAAGTAAGTAAAAAGTACAAAATTATGCGCAGTCATATTTCTCTCTCGACTTTGAGTTAATAGACAGTCTCTAAACCGACGACTCTCTTTTGAATCCGTCAGCATCTTCCTCAGGTAGACAAATGAAGCATCAGAAATGGCGAAGTTGCTGACAATGATCCTTTATTCAAATTTATATACTCATTTTATCGATGGATACATCTTATCGACACGTATTAACCTAACCCTTGGGCCTTGGGCACCACTGGAGACGTTTAGTTGACAGAGTTTACGGACAAAATATTCAAGATGTCACTCAACTTCGAGAGTGCATTTTAACAGCATAGAATGACCTCGATCAAGGCACCATTTCTACATCAGTTCGCCAGTGGCGTGCAAGGCTACAATTGGTTAATGATAATAATGGAGGACACACTGAACCAGTGCCGTAACAACCAGGTTGGGGGCCCTGGTTCAGGACATCCGAATGGGCCCATCGACATGAAAATTAAATGATTTTCAAAGCAGGCCATTTACTGATTCGTCAAAAAAACAAACGCCTACAGACGCACAGAAAATTGCATAAACAATTGCGCAGCAAACTCGTAATAGTTATTTGAAACTCACTTTGCGAACTTTAGCATTCGCAAATTTGTTTACGATATCAGAGATGTTCAACCGCTTAGCTCTTTCAGATTCGATCGATATCACTGCCAAATTTGATAATCTTTGCTGAGAAATTGTCGATCGCAAATAGTTCTTGATTATTTTCATTTTCGAAAAAGCGCGCTGACATGACGCAACCGTGATAAATATAATATGTAAAATCTATAAAATCTATAAAAATAAATAGTTATTTTAATAGATTTAAATCAAAATTGTTACGTATTTATATAAAATAAACTGCTGATGTTCTGATAGCGGAGCATGTGGCATTTTGGCCCAAGATTGCTTGGGGCCCTTGAGGCTTCGGGGCCCTGGTTCCGGTGAATCACCTGAACCACGTTTGTTACGCCACTGCATTGAATAATTGCTGTGTTGATGTTTTATTGAATTGAATAACTTTTATTAATAATAATTAATAAAATAAATGCCGTGGTTTTACAATTTACAATGACATAAATAATTGTGAAGCTGGATTATTTATTTTATTTAATCTGGCCCTTAAGTTTTAGGCTTTACTGGGCTCTAATTTCAAGGATTGCTTGAATTATTTGTAGCGTAACACGGAGTCCGTACTCTACTTCTCGCCAAGTGTCTGAGATTTTATAAGAATCAAAGATTGCAGGGTTTCGTTTTTGCATTGTTAACGATAGCGTGAAATGAGCTTCATAAACTTGGTGAGTCTGACTATTTTAAGTGTCGCAAAGCATTTATGATTATCTCGGCATTTGTTTAGAAAATGTAAATATTTATTATTATTATTTTATATATATATATATTTTTTTTTTCTTCAACCTTTCAAATGTTCCATGCAATGATTCCTCATTTCACGAAGGTCAAGCTTGTCGCTCCTCCTGGTGAAGTAGGGAGATGGTTTTTTGTACTCTCCACCTCACATAGCCACGTACCTCCCCGGCTCATCTGAGATTGTTCTGAGTCAGGCGTCTAACCTTCTTTTGAAGATGTCCACCGCAACACCACTCGTGTGCCATAGTTCCTTGGGCAGCTGGTTAAACAGTCTTGGTCCTCTCACAACAAAACTATTTTCCTTCAGGGTTGAGGATGTTCCTGTTTAGCCTTTAATTTGGGAACACGGCACAGTCTTCCTTTCTACTTTCCACTGTTGTTTGGGGAGTTATAGGGTTCAGAGTAAGATTAGGGGCTACTTTCTCTATTAGTTTCCAAGTGTAAATAATGGTGTATTATATATATTTATATATATATATAATATATATATATATAATATATATATATATATATATATATATAATATATATATATATGCAAAGGTGAAACTCCAAATTTTGGTTCAGTATGGATGATTTTCGTTTGTTTTCTTAAGGCCACTGATTATGAGGCCAATTGTTCTTTTGTATTTGGGGTTGGTACTCCTTAGCAGTACCTATCGAGTATGCACATGGGGGAATACCCATACATTTATAATATTAATAATAATATACCGTTATCTTAAACTTGGGCGATTTCATATGATATTCTTCGAGAGATATAGCAAAACCGAGGCCATGTTTCCCATAAATGACCACAGTTTCTATTTTAGGGCATTTGTTCAAAATGTACAATCATTTTGACACAAAAAACCAAGTCGGTTCGATTTTCTAACCGAGTGGAGCCCGTTAATGCCCGGTTGGATTAGGTTAGGTTTGGTAAAAATCCGTCCGAGTTGGTTGGAATACTGAACCGAACAAATCAAAATAACTCTTGATACAAAATACACACATCTGTAAGAGGACGCTATAATATACTGTACAGGGTGGCCCATAAGTGCCAATCGGTTATAATTAAAGCAAAAATTCATCTAGCGGAGCTCACACTAACATAATCGCTTACTAAGGAAAGAATATTTGTCGACATGGTTATATTTTCCACTTTGAATAATCAGTAAATATTTCTAAACTTATTAAAAAATTTTACTTTGTCTGATATTTTGTATTTTCGCTTTAATTATATATAACCGATTGGCACTTATGGGCCACCCTGTACACGTCAAGGCAGTGAAACCAATTCAAGGGCAAATGTTTATTTATAATCGCCATAACTTCTTTTAAGATAAATGAATATTATAACGTTGTTGTAAATAGTATAACGAAACATAATTGGCCTTTATGTTTATTTCACGTATCATTCTACAGGGTGTTTCAGAAATCGCGGACCATTGGCTTTAATAAGATTAAATACAGTAGCCTATGGTGTGCGACTTCTGAGACACCCTGTAAGATCTGCATTTTCTGAACTATTATGCAATTGCATAGTTAACACGCAAATTAATTTAAAATTCGAGGATGAAGTTTTTTTTGGATAATTTAAAACGTTTTTTTGTTCAAATTTTGGGACATTTTTTTTCTTTTCAACGTAAATGGTCTTATTATTATTATTATTATTATTATTATTAACTCCGAAGAAGGTGGTGGAGGTATGGTGTTCAGTGCGGTTTGTATGTGGGTGGGTACGTATGCAGTCACAAAGCCACATACTCACCCACACCTGTGTGTGGCCTTAGTGGTCTTGATCAAGACCCCTAAAGCGTATTCAGGCGTAGTCTAATTTTTATTTATTTATTTGCGCGCGCGCGCGCGTGTGTGTGTGTGTGTGTGTGTGTGTGTGTAACCCGATCGGCTGATCCGCTTTGACGGTTTTCAAGTTACAATATTCTTAGAAGAAAACATCTCTTGAAATCACTTCGATTACAATTTAAACATATCAAATATACGCTAATCATTTCGCTCTTTCCAACAACGCAGGTTGTTAATACCACTTCTCATTAAAGGGATGGACACGTTCCTTATTAAAGTGTAAAGAAAAGAAATACGAAAGAATACCCAACGCCTCACTTTACTTCCGCGCTTCCTTCATTCATAAAAAGAACAAAATCTCTCAGTTTTGCAACTTCATTCATTAAATCAAGCTCATTTTTTTAAACCGCAAATTTGCCAACTTAAGCTTTTTACTCTACAGCTCGCTCCCTAACCCCCTTTTCACCCTTCCCACCCTCCCCGATAGCCTTACTTCCCCCTACCTCTTATCACCCCCCAAAAAGCCCCCTCCCCAACTAGCCTTAGCCAATGAAATGGTTTTAATTAAATTTTTTACAAATCTTTCATTGATAATTTTCGCGCACTGATTTCTTCATGATACGGTTAAAATACGCGTTATAGGCAAAATCTGACGAAAATTGCGTCATATTTATTAGTTATTTTTATGTACCTTTATCGTTACACATATTTTTGCATTCTAAAGAAAGATTATTAATTAATTAATGATATTTAAATATGTAATTTTTTTTTTTTAGAATAAACTGTATAGGCCTATTTACTACTAGTTATAGTGGTAGTACTAGTACTAGTAGCAGTTCCGATATGTCTGAAACAATAAGTGTTTCTTAACGTAATAATAAATATTAGAAGTATTTTTTAACTTTTAATTTAACATTTTCTCTTTCAGACGATTTATAGCTATTTTTGTTTTTGTTTTTTTTGTTTAAAGGACTCAATGATCCGTTGGTTTTAAAACTTTTGGACTCTTGGCTGTTGTTTACTGCTAATAAAATTTCTATTTTTACATTCTAGATTATATATCAATTTACCTTTATGGGTTTTATATGCCATTCACTGTGATCACACGGAAATATCAATCGTTATTGTTAGTTATTTGACGCGTACTAAAGGAGGATAGTTAGTAATTGTTAATACAACATCCTGTAATAATAACACACTGTCCTACACACTTCTTAAACTCATTTTTTTACGATATAATTCGCAAAAAGTTAAGAGTAAAAAGCAAAATTTAGAGGCATGAAAAGCAAGCCATGGCAACTCGCTTCGTATTTTGTCTAGCATTTTTTTTCTTTCACCTAAAGTCTTCCTCCCCTCTCTTTAGTGATAGGAGGCACCCTGACTGCTTGGCCCTGACTGTGGCACTACAAACTTTACTAAAGCTCACTAGTACATGCCAGCCTCACAGGATGAACGTTCAAAGTCAAAAGCTATCATAGTCCTAAATTTGATCGGGTGAAGTGAAGTAAAATCAGTGTAGAGCCTACAAACCACTAAAGAATAATTCAAAATAAAATGATTTTCTTAAATCAAAGTACTTTTTATTTTATTAATATTTAGGCCTATTCATTCTTTCCCCCTATTTGCGGTTGTGAATGTAGTTTGAGTTTGCCAAATATTGGACTGAAATTTACGGTACTGAAATAAGAGTTCACCATTAAATACAAATATATATATATATATATACAGTATACATATATATACACACACACATATATATATATATATATACACACACACACACACACACACACATATATATATATATATATACGTGTGATAAAAATGTGTACGAATACTATAATCTATAAATGTTTACGGGTGTAGGAATTATTGAAGGTGCGTAAATTCAAAATTTCTATACAGAAAACGGAGTGTGTTGATGTTAACTGTCGTCATACTTTTTTGAGGTAAGTGAATGACTGAGAATCAGTATTAGAAGAAGGGAAACTATGATATTTCTCTCTATGTTAATGCGGCTTAAATCTATAAATGAATTTCCAGCTTTTTTCTATACCATTTCTATATTTCTTTGTCTCGCTATACCTCGCTATATTGAAGGCGAATATAGGAAACGAATAACTTAACTTTCGTTCTTATTTTTCAATTCTGATTCATTGAAAATTTGTTTTGTGTTTTTCCTATGAATGAAAAAGGGTTGCTGACTATAACGATATCCAACGTTGCCAAACGTATCTCCTCTCTACGAGACACTAAAAGAAAGTATACTTAAATATTAATTGTTATTACTATTATTATTATTATTTGTATTATAAATTGAATTACATCTTTTTATTAGTTTATTTTTTATAAAAAGAATTGAAGAATATTTGTAAGTAATATTAACGTTGTAATATGGATATACATATATTTTTTTTATCGTAGATTTGGCAACATCGCTGGCACTTTGTGAGTCAAGATGTTTCAAGGGGAGTTTGTGGGAGTTGCGGGGGTCGTGTGGGGAAAGGGGAGAGATTGGGGGGATTACAGTGATAGGAAAAAAGACTAAATATGCGGCTGGCGTCGGTGTTAGGGAAAGACGCAATACAGGGCTGAAGTAATTACAATGTAATATTGATTATAATATCAGCCGATAAATGGTTTAATAATAATATCTACATCATTTTAATTACAACAGGTATATCTTACGCTTTATTACTTACTTATTTTTACCTGTGACCCTTTTAATTTAAAAAGATCTATTCGGGAGAATTAAATAATTTATTCAGTTTTAGTTATAAATTAATTTAAAATAAATAAAATAAAATTAATGAATTTAATTTTTTTTATTATTATTATTTTAGAAAATCGTTTGCGTAGTTAAATTTCTCATAATGAAATTAGTGCTAAAGGACTTATAATAACAATCTCTGCCTGTCGATGGTCGTAACCGAGGTCAAACGGAGAAGATTTATGCCGGAGATGGGATAAATGCTCCACCAGCACTAACAAGTTCAAGCCACGCATGCACCATAGCCAAAAACTGAACTTCGTCCCATTTTACTTCCTCGCCAAATTATATCCTGATGCTAATCTTGAAGGTACTTCATTCCAGTCTTGAGGGGTAGGGGGATGGGGGTTATCAATAAGTTCTTTTATAGATCTCTCTATCTTATAGACCTGCTTCGCATGGCGGGC
This sequence comes from Bathynomus jamesi, assembly GCA_023014485.1. Classification (NCBI taxonomy): domain Eukaryota; kingdom Metazoa; phylum Arthropoda; class Malacostraca; order Isopoda; family Cirolanidae; genus Bathynomus; species Bathynomus jamesi. The sequence goes on along the minus strand of JAJOZX010007259.1, from coordinate 87,706 downwards.
ACGCAGGACACAATTCTTCAAAGTTTGTGGGCATGAAGGGATACGTCGTGGCCACGTCGCTCGCAACATCGCTTCCCGTAAGATCAGAGAGATTAAGCGACGTTGGGACTGCTCAGGAGTTGGATGGGTGATCGTTCTCCGCACTTAGATGATGTAGCGACCTGTGGTTCAGATTCCACGTAAAGCTGTAGGTCTCCTTTGTCATACGATCTTTAATGTTAGGAAAGAAGTTAAATGACGTTAATTATTATTATTATTATTATTTCTGCGTATCATGAAAAGTGTCTTTTGAGGCTTTATATAAGAAAGAAATTCTGAAGAACGGGAAATCGTTCCTCGTCAGGGACCTCTACAGCCATTTCGTCGACGACAAACCAAACAATCGACGCTCTAAAAAACTAAGAACCTAATTTAACCTAACCTAATTTAATATAACCTCTAATAACTCGTCGATTGTCTGGTTTTGCCGATCAGGTGTTCGTCCGGTCATTAGAGTTTACCGTGGGAGGCGTGGCCTTAAACCGGAACAATATATTTATAGTGCTTTACCGTGCATACGTGCCCCGCACATAAACTGTGGAACGATATAACTGTATGTAAATGAAGGCCCTCCTAGGAAGGAGTGGCTAAGCGACAGAAAAAAAAAAAGACGCCATTAAACGCAGTTAAAAGTTGTACTAATTTGAAAGTTGCCATAATTTTTTAACTTTTGAAGTTATTTCGTCGAAATAGCTTCAAAAATTTAAAAGTTATGGCAACTTTCAAGTTGGTACGGCTTTTAACTGCGTTTTTTTTGCGTTTTTTAATTTTGTCGCTTAGCTACTTCTTCCTTGGAGGGTCTCATTTAATATTACGAATACCCTTTACAGTATATATTTACGAACAACACCAAATTTTCCCTCTAATTCCACGAGGTTTGATGATTCATGATCTATGATTCAAAACTACGTTTTGGTGTATTATTGGAACCTGTACGTATATATTATGAAAGACCGCTTTCGTGCGTTTTAGCAACACTTCAACATAGGCCTAACTCATTCATCGATCAACCAATAGCGCTCATTTTCACGTCTGAATGTTAGTGTTGGGATTTCAGCTTTAAATTATACACAAATCATAGTAAAATTTTATATTTTCATAGTAGATCAAATATATATATATATATATATATATATATATATATATATATGTGTGTGTGTGTGTGTGTGTGTGTGCGCGAACACATGGTGATATTTATTTTTTCTACCTGAGTAGTTTGGTTCTTGAGCGTCAGCCTTTACTGGCTCTCGTGGTTATGATTATGATATAGATTATGAAATTTGTCTAATTATAATTAATTATGACTAAGTGAAGAATTAGTTACCGAAATTCATGGAAAATATTTGTCGTTGAATTCATTGAAAATAAAATATTGCAACTCAGGATACGAGTATTAGTCACACACACACACACACACACACATATATATATATATATATATATATATATATATATATACACAAACTCAGAATGGTCACATTTAACATATATATATATATATATATACACACAGCGTGTCCCAAAGAAATGTATACCCACTTTGTTCGATAATACCAGCTATGAGGATAATAAATATATTACTTTTTATATGTTTTTTAATAAAGAATTTTCTCCTGAATCTAAATATGTAATTATTTTTATTAAAAATTGAAAAAAAAAAAGTTACAGATGTTTAAATTATAATTATTATTTTCGAGACTTCATGTGCGATATTTTCTAATATTTTAACCGACTGTTTTGAGATACTTATGTTTAGTGTTGATATTGAAGCATAAATGTTGTAATTATTAGTTAATTCAAAAAATTTACAAATTCCATGGTTAAATGACACTTTATCTAAGATGTTCGACGTCTTCCAGAACGTTGTTTTTGTAAGTTTTGCACAGTGCCGTCGGTTTCAAACTTATCTCGTATACGTGCAATTGTAATCCGCGTTGGTGGTTCCGTTTCAAATTCCCGTCTCCACTGTCTTTGGACTTCTTTTATGTTTTCTGATTTCAAGTACCACTTTAATACAAACTTACGTTGGTCGAATGTTAGTCTTAAGTTGGCCATTTTTAAGGGCAATTCTCACTTACAGTAGAAAAGAACAAACGTCGCAGAGTTATAAGATGTTAGATAAGGTTAGAGCAAAACTGTAGTCTTGCCTAATTAGAACTCAACGAAATGGCTAGGCTAAGCTAGGCACTAAACATAAGTATCTCAAAACAGTCGGTTAAAAGGCAGGCCAGGCCATAAAAAAAAATATTAGAAAATATCGCACATGAAGTCTCGAAAATAATAATTCTAATTTAAACATCTGTAACTTTTTTGTTCTTCAATTTTTAATAAAAATAATTACATATTTAGATTCAGGAGAAATTTTTTTATTAAAAAACATATAAACAGTAATATATTTATTATCCTCATAGCTGGTATTATCAAACAAAGTGGGTATACATTTCTTTGGGACACGCTGTGTATATATATATATATATATATATGATACACACAGACCGTGCATGGAACAAGAAACTCTTCTAGGAAAATTAAATGCACTGTAGTCCGAATAAGTAATGGTAAATGACAAATACTATAGTTTTTCTTTTTCATGATGCTAGCCCGACGTGGGCAACGGGCCACTCGCAAAGAGGTTCCAAAAATATAGCTTCCCTCACCAGCTATCTGCAAAGCAGATAGGATCCAGCTTTGGGACAAGATCTAGGGTTTAAAGCAGCCTAGCCCAGCTACATTTAGAACCTCAAATAAGCAAAAGACTCGCTGCCTTCACGTCAAATTGAATACATCAAAGGAAAAGGGGTAACTATTATATTTTTAGCCAGAAACCAAAACTTTAATAAACCTCAACTGGCAGAATTGAGCGTCCACTTTTCAAGGCACATAACATGTCCGTTTCATGATGGAAATGAACTCAGAATGGTTCCCTGAGGTTTTTTATGATACACACAGACCGTGCATGGAACAAGGAACTCTTCTAGAAAAATTAAATCCACTATAGTCCGAATAAGTAATATTGCTTATATTGAGTTCTAAAGGTAGCTAGGCTAGGCTGCTTTAAACCCTAGATCTTGTCCCAAAGCTGGATCCTATCTGCTTTGCAGATAGCTGGTGAGGGAAGCTATTTTTGGGACCTCTTTGCGAGTGGCCCGTTGCCCACGTCGGGCTAGCATCATGAAAAAGAAAAAACTATAGTATTTGTCATTTACCATTACTTATTCGGACTATAGTGGATTTAATTTTCCTAGAAGAGTTCCTTGTTCCATGCACGGTCTGTGTGTATCATAAAAAACCTCAGGGAACCATTCTGAGTTCATTCCCATATATATATATATATATATATATATATATATATATAAGCAAACAACCACAAGGAAAAGGAAACACAAAGTCCGAGCGCTTTCGTGATATATTCACATTATCAAGGAGGAACAGAAAATAGGATATATATATATATATATATTGTGTCCCTATAGAAAGTGGTCTACCGTTTTTTCACCGTACCAAGAAAACCACAATTCAAAGGATAACTAAATGAAACAGAAATCGGTGCCACTAGAGCGTGCAGTCTACAAAGATATGTACAGTTTTCACACCATAGCGTGCGGTCTACAACATATTTACAAATTCAATTACATTAACAAAATTTTAAAGGACAAATAAAACAAACAATTCATTCTATGGGAAATAATGCCCGGTTAGGTCAACTGACGATTGGTTAGGTTAAGTTGTGATATTTTCGTTAAAACTAACGAAAATATGTGATCACGACTTTACCTAACTAATTGTCTAGGGCATACAGTTGACCTAATCGGGAATTCAATTAACCTAACCGGGCCATTATATCCCATAGAATGAATTGTTTGTTTTATTTGTCCTTTAAATTTTTTGTTTTAATGTAATTGAACTAATATTTGTTTTCATGATTCCCCCTTTTATAGTCCGCCTTGACCTCACATTCGTCCCCGAAGATAAAGTTAAATCATTTCAGGTCAGGTCAGCACAAATTCAAGTCAGGTTAGGTCACTTCAGCGCAAATTCTTTTGTAGACTAAAGATATCTTTGTAGACCGCACGCTATAAAATGAAAGACAGACTATTTAAATCGGATAAGAAATCTCTAAAAAATTCACCTTCAACAATAGCTGACGAACTGTTGTGGAAATGGAGCCTTGAAATCCACTCTCGAAGTTGACTGATATATTGAATATTTTGTCCGTAAACTTTGTCAACTTAAACGTCTGCAGTGGAGCAGAAGGCTACGATTGGTCATTGATAATAATGGAAGACGCATTGAACACTCGCTGTTCATCGTAAACTTCATCAATGTTCAGATAAGTCTCTAATTACCCTCTTTACCAACTTTATTTGTTAGCAACTATTGTTCAAAGTGAATTTGTAAAAAGACAATTCATCCGATTTAAGTAAACTACCTCTCATTTTTAAGGACAATATAGAAGGTATAATATGTTTTAGGTTTCATTTAGTTACCCTTGAAATTATGACTTTGTTGGCCGGGTGAAAAAGGTGAGCACTTTTTTTTGGAGGGGCGGGGGGGGCAGTAAAACTAAACATACCTTACAAAAGAGAATTTAATCCTGCATTTAATGAGAAACGATTAAAACTTGGTGTTCCCGCCATTGGTTCCTTTGTTTCCTGAGAGAGTGGCAAATTTGGGCGCCCAGATTTGGTTGTATCCATTCCACATTCATCCAAAGTTTTATTCCAATTTCTTTTGACGAAGTCCTCACTTCTTCGCAACTTTTTGGCAACCCATGAACGTGTTATAAGGGTGGCTCCAGCATCACGAGCTTCCCGAAATGTTATTCGCTTTGGGTAGCTTGCCAAAAGTGACGTGAATAGATCTTTTTCGTTACGCAAATTTGCTAAAACAGCTTCAATGTGTTGCGTCATTGTATCCTTCGAAAATCGATTTGCTGCAGGTTCTTGAAACAAGAGACATTCAACCTTGTCCTTATAACTGATCCAATGTGTTCACAGACTTTCAGGTCAGGAGAATTTCCTGGCCATTCTTCATTTCCAAAGAAATCGATCTCATGGTTCCGCAACAACTGTTGAGTGGCTAATGCCTTAAAGCAGGGGGCCCTATCGTGCAGAAGTGTGACCTGATCGATATCCATAACATTGTTTGGGTTTCTTAGAAAAGGAATGACATGCTGGGATAGAATAATATCACGAAAATACTGTCCATCCCAACTCTGACCATTTGGCTTCAGCACCCACATGAGCTTCTTTGCAGTGAACAAAACAAACACACCAACACAGTCTGGACTTCTTAATAATTCGCGATAATGTTCATTGTCATCGATTTCATCTGGTGTTGTGGCCCACACTCGATCATTTTGGTAGTTAGGCCGACGTGTTACGTAAACAAAAAATTCATCGGAGACAGCTAAATGCATGAAATCATCCACATCCCAATCTTCAAGATAATGGGCAAACCACATTCTGTCATCGATGTTAAGTTGAGTTTTTCTCGGCTTTGGAAGTTCATGCCAAGGCTTTAAACCTTGCCTATGACGGTACAGTCGAATGATCTCACCACTAACGATTTTCCTCTCAACACTTCGATCTCTCTAGAAAGTTTAGCACAGCTGTTTTTCCGCTTACGCGTACCGCTTTCAATGATGTCCTTTGTTTCCTGAGAGAGTGGCAAATTTGGGCGCCCAGATTTGGTTGTATCCATTTCACATTCATCCAAAGTTTTATTCCAATTTCTTTTGACGAAGTCCTCACTTCTTCGCAACTTTTTGGCAACCCATGAACGTGTTATAAGGGTGGCTCCAGCATCATGAGCTTCCCGAAATGTTATTGCTCGTACGCGATCTATCACACGTTGCCTCTCCGAATCACCAATTAATTGAGAAGCCATTATATTATCACTTTATCAGCTAGAGTAATTTTAATACCTGCAATAAATAAAGAATTTATATATTTTTATAATCACTAAAAACTATTTCGATATAAGTAAACATGTGAGCTGCAAATGGGGGGGGGGGGGGGCTAAGGTTTTTTGGAACCCCTTATATAGCCTATATATGAAAAACTCGCTCTCATTAGGATTCGAACTCACCACCTCTTTAATAGAAGTTGAGCTCGCGAGCCACTACGTTGCGACGGGACAAAAATCTGAGGGGGAGGGTTTAGTTTAGTGGCTGGTGCCCTCACCTTCTTTCCAAGAGATGGTGGCTTGATTCCTGGTGGGAGCGAATTTTCATCATGAAAAATTTATATACACCTACATTTCTACAATCACAGCCATACTCGGCCTTTGTTTGCTTTTTTCACTAAATAAATCACGATAGACTGCCAATTTGGAAATATCCCACAAATATTGCAACTGCGTAAAAACATTTGTCGGAGGCAAGTAATCCCGTCACATCCATTGTTCCAGAATTTAGAAAAGAAATGCGTCAATAATATCATTCTTTTTCTATTTGGTACGGCTAGGTATGGCTAGGAAGATTTTGAAAATAACTATTAAATAACGAATTCCATTATTTTCTAATAATAGCTAGAAAATGACCAAAACGGGTTGTCCTGTTTAATTCCGTCACGATAGAATTTGTGCCGTCCGTTCTACGTTCGTTTAAACACCCCTAAACGGCTAGGGTAATCTGCACCAAATTTAGTATATACCTTAAGAGAGAACCAGAGAAGGTTTTAGTAAAACCGCTCTCCCAGTACCCCTAGGTTGTGGAGGGCTTTTGCTGTGCAAGGCGCAGTAGGCATTATAACCGAATATGTGTGTGTGTGTGTGTGTGTGTGTGTGTGTGTGTGTGTGTGTGTGTGTGTGTGTGTGATAGCTAGATAATTGAGAATATGGTGATAAAGTATATAACATTTATTATCAGAACGCCCTCCAGAGTATATTTTAAGTTTGAAATTTGTAACGTGAGACTTTTGTTTCTGATTTATGGAAGCGATAAGCCTCCGCTGAGACAAAGAGATGCAAATATATACTCGTATATACTGTAGCGATAGCAAAGGAAGTTATTATTCACGTGTAAATAGGATTTTAAGAAATGGAAAAAAATCTTTCCCACACGAACAGAGGCAATTGCGACGTATATATATATATATATATATATATATATATATATATATATATATATAAAGGGACGAGGTTATAAACGCTCTCGTCTCACCGACCGAATTTGACCCCCACAACTCCCGCCCCCTGTAACCCGCTACTCTCCCCGTTTAGCGAACCCACGCACGATTTATATCTCCTCCCAGACCCCAAAGCGCACCCCTCACCTCTACTCTTCTCTCCCTCCCTATCTCACGCAGAAGCCTTAGTTTGATAATCAGCGACTTTTCTCATCTCATTGAGAAAAAGCATCATCCCATCAGGTACGGCTCGGCGAGGCGCTATAAAGGCGGAAGTTGCCTCGCGAAGCTCCTGAATATGGTCCTTACGGTCGCTCTCACCCGTTTTATATACCGCTTCGGGGTCGGATATTGCTCAGGGATCAAGCAGCTCTCTTCATTTATATTCGTATTTACAAAACGAAAATAATAAAATTAATATTTGCCGCAATTTTTTTATTACTCACAAAATGAACTTATATAATTATGAATTAGGGGGGACCTATATACGATTCAATAATGAACGAACTTTGTGGGATTTTTAAGGAGATAATAAAATTTAAGCAAATAACATGAGAAACTAATATATATATATATATATATATATATATATATATATATATATATATATATATATATATATATATAATAGAGTAAAGGTAAATAAAATAAAATTTCTAACAAAAAACCCACATCCATTTCGTAATTATTGAATGAAGCAAGTAATTCGGCCTCGGTTACTGACTCTGGATTATTATTATGTATACCCAAGTGCCCAAGTGCCCAAGGGTACGGATGCGGCGTGCCCCAAGGGTAACTTTCCACCTGTTGTCCATCGCTGTTTCCGGTATCACCCTAAGCTATTCCCAAACTGTTGTTCCCAGTTATAACTTGGCACATGTATATATATGTGTGTGTGTGTGTGTGTGTGTGTGTGTGTGTGTGTGTGTGTGTGTGTGTGTGTGTTCCCTTTGAGTTTTTATCACTGTTTGTAAATAAATAATAATTTGAATAAATATCCAGGTATAAAGAGATAACAGTTAAGAAACGTTCGTATTTATTATCTTCGAACGATAACAATTATCGTATTTTAATGACACATGAATATGTTTAACGATAAAATCGTCATTAATTATTTTCATGTAGTCTTAGGACGACAAAGGTTTGGTTTTGGGTAGGTCCGAGCAGATATGATTCATGCAAATATATACACAAGACACGAAATTATATATATATATATATATAATATATATACAGGGTGTTCTAAAATTACTCAGTAAACTTGGGTGTTCTAAAATTACCTAGTAAACTTTTATATGAACGCAATACCTTAACCAAAAATTATGCAATATTTAACAATTTTATTTCAAATACAGCAACAATAATTGTTTATTTTAGATGTCCAAAGTGTCATCCTTCAACTTAAACACATTGTTCACAACAACCGACTACTGATCGACAGACACATAAAAGTTTACTAGGTAATTTTAGAACACCCTGTGTGTGTATATATATATATATTTTAATGTTAATTACAGTTGATAAGTTGTATTGTTTACTGTTTATAATATATACACCTTGATTTCTGTAAAAACATATTTGATGCCAAAATTTATATTTATTAAAATCTAATGAGTGGCACTGACATCTGTTTCTCGGCAGACTAAATTCCAGGGGGTATAGATCCCCCATGCTGCCTCGCACTTATATAGACCCAATAAGTCAACATGGTGTGCCTTTCAGATTTATCTGCTGTTTTCTTTTACATTAATTACGAAAACATACCTGTATATGGAAAATACATACTCAAGCATTATTTAACTAATTTCATAATATATTATATATATATATATATATATATATATATATGATGCAAACCTACAAGGAAAAAGAAAAATGATTCCAAGTCCTTTCGTGTATTCAGAAATACACCTCGCCAGGATTGACGAAGTGTACTTCTCAATACACGAAAGGACTTGGAATCATTTTTCTTTTTCCTTGTGGGTTTGCATCATTCATTCATTTCAAGTGTTTAATTGTGAAATTCATCCCATATAAATATATATACCGCTCCTCAAACTTCTTGAACTTACTCTGTTGACATTTCTTAATTAAACGGTGATATCTCAAACATTTAATGCGAATCTAGCCATATATAAATAAAACCTTTGGTTAGCTTCCGCCCAAATCGTTCATTCTGACGAAGGTCAAGCTTTTCATTCCATCTTAGACCTACAGTTTAACGTGGAATCCAAACCACGCCCCACCAGCAGCCCAGCTTCTTAACCACTAAGCCACCCAGGGTACCCATTTATCTACCAACCACTTTCTTTACTGTGTGGAAGGATGAACAGCTGGGTTTTACTGCGCGCCGGCTACCGTCACTGGATCTCGAACCCGGGGTCGATGGATTCGTAGTCAGCGACGCTAACCACTACACCACCGAGGCGCATCTACATCACTGAGGCGCATATATATATATATATATATATTATATACACAAAATTTATTAAAAATAAAAAATAATATCAGATTCAATTAACATTTTCAAAGAAACTGGTTCAAACAATCAAATTATTTGGCAACCACTAAACAAAATTGGTTGAGTTGAATTATGCTATCGTTTGTTAGTAGCCAAATAAACATGATCGAAGGATCTCCGTATGGCTGAAAGCATCCATTTTGGATATAAAAAATAAAGTCAGTTAGTTATAACCACGGAATTTGTTCGCTCGTTTGTTTTAAGCAAATATTATTTTTCGATTGTATCCAAATAGTCGTTCGTCTTTTGTTTTCTTTGAAATAAGTTTGAAAAAGTGAAAGTCTTCGTTAAAGAATGCTTTTGTCCACTTTTAAGAATAGCGTTTAAATAGATTCGTCTTTTATAATTTTTTTTTTTATAAACTAGCCAAAACACCTGCCGGTGACCTTTGACCTGGTGACTGTAAAGACATACTGTGACCTAAATATACAGTAACGAACCTATATATAGGCCTATATACATAAATTTTCTGAATTTGACCCGCAGCTGAAAAATGTATTGAATATCAAAAGTTGACCCCCTCCTGAAGAGGTGGGATTAAATTTGAAAGAAAAGTAACACATCAAAGACTCTATGAAAATTAGGGGACCTTCTTCTCTATTCTTTATGCCACATGAGGCATATATATATATATTATATATACGTATATACATATATATATACAGGGTGTTCCATAAGTCCGATCTCATAAGAAAATTTATTTTAAATTAAATTTACAATAGTAATACATTAGAGCTATAAAAAAAATGTTCAAATTGATGTCTTGTTTTGGGACCTTTTTTTTTTTTGTTGCAAGTAGAAGTTACACTCGTGAGGAAGAGGCCTCCGGAAGCCTTTCCCTCACCAGTGTAACTCACTTTCATATTAGCCATTGCTTATTATTCTACCTGCAACCAAAAAAATGGTCCCAAAACAAGACTTCAATTTGAACATTTGGTTTAGTTCTAATGTACTACTTTTGTAAATTTTCCTATGAGACCGGACTTATGGGACACCCTGTATATATATATATATATATATATATATATATAGAGTGTGTGTGTATGTGCGTGTGTGTGCGCGTGTGTAGGAAACTGAGCATAAATGAGGGCAAGTGTGTGATAATTGACAGATGTAGTGAGGTAATTTTATTTTGTGACGTCACGCTTTTGGTACCTCGAAACAGAAATTTAGAAACATTTTTTTTATTGTCAAAAAAAAAAGGTTAGTCCTCATTAGATTAGGTTAAGCTAGGTTAGGTTAGGTTAGGTTAGGTTGGGCTAGATTAACGAGTACCTCACTATTTAATGACTTAACGGAGAACATCCTCACTTGCAATCTAACTTAAGTTAAATTAAATTAGTTCGGTTAATTAGTTTTTTAGATATATGGATTTTAATAAGAAGTCAGCATTTCGCTTATGCAGAGATACGTACACGTGTGTGTGTGTGTGTGTGTGTGTGTGTGTGTATTATTCTATACTGAATAATAATTTTTCATGCATAATATATATTTTTAAGGCGATACTCATTCAATGAAAACGGAAATTTTGTATGTCTAAACTGGGTATTTGAAAACTTTGTATAGAAATTCGAGGGTATTTCTACAGGAGGTAGGGACATTTGCGAATGTACATGGATATATATATATATATATATATCCATGTACATTCGCAAATGTCTCCACCGCCTGTAGGAATATATATATATATATATATATATATATATACACACACACACACACCCTGTTGGATACACGCATAAATATGCATCCATTTTATCCCATCTTGGCCATGCCCTCTGAATGCCCCCATGGATCAAATTAGCCGTTATGGGTATATAATTTCAATTTTAGAAATGTCTACGTTTCTATATGGCCACTATTTAAGAAGTGCATTTATTTTTGTATAAAATTAAAATTTAGATAATCTGTCTATCTATCTATCTATCTATCTATCGTGTGTGTGTGTGTGTGTGTGTGTGTGTTATGGCGTCCTGTGTCCTACAGTGAGAGGTTAGGAAGAAATTAAAAGGCGATCTGGGCATGGAAAGGCTGCTCTTTCACACACATTTCTCTCTCAGTGATGACAGAGACAAGACTGTCCTTCCGTTTTTGTCTCTCTTTCCGTTCAGATTTTGCGAGACAACGAGATAAAAAAAAGTACCGTTCCGAAGCTGCAAGTGTGTTTTGTGATTTACTGTCATAGAAACCAATTGTTTTTACTTATCAATACTAAATTCATAATTTACCCATTAAATATACACATTTCTTGGACAGTGCAATTATCACGAGTGTTCCTGTATGTTCTATATATGTATATATATATATATATATACACACATATATATATACACACGGCTAGAAATTTGAACTGTTCTTCTGAGTAAGGTAAACCTGATCATATGGTCATTAAATATTTACAGTTTATGTAGTGCCAATATGTTGATTAATACGTAATTTAGTGTTGAGTAAATTGTCAAAAAGTGTTTTATATAATTAGAAATTTTTTTTCTTCTGTTTTGCATTTTAATTTGAAATAAAATGATGACTTCCTATAAACCTACTGAAGTCAACCTGTTTGCTGTAATTAACTGTTATCCGAGAAATAAACATTTTACGCCATCTTCATATTGATGATTGGAGATGTTGCAGACTTATAGACAGTTAATCGAACTATTTATTCGCTATTATTATTAATATTACGATTATTATTAATTATTTGTTTATTTACTTTAAAAAAAAATTAGTTTTGAACAATCAAAAGAGTTCATTCATTTTTTATGTGGTCAACATTACATCAATTCGTTATCATTAAGTTCATCGGTTTATTTAAGTCCTCCATCTATTCCGTTTTCTTTCAATATACGTTTTCTTGATTTCTCTTGTTTAAATGTCTTTACAACATTGTGTTCCTCTTTACAATTATGTTCTGTTTCATTTTCTTCTCTCTCTCTCTCTCTCTCTCTCTCTCTCTCTCTCTCTCTCTCTCTCTCGTGTTGTTCCTTTACAAGAAAATTCCCACAGTTGGGTCACTTGGTAATCTTTCGTTCCTGTAGGAAAAGAGCAAAACCAAAATTTCCAATTCCCTCTTTTGTTTAAAATTCTCATTTTGAAACTCTTCACATTTCTGACCACATTTCCTCCCATTTTAGGACTTTACACTTCGCTTTCCTTCTTCCGTTAATCCCATTTTCTCATATTCACATGCTACGAATGAGCTCAAAATGCTCATTATTCTGCTAAAGAATTAAGTTATCAGTCAACCATTTGGCCTGAACACACACACACACACACACACACACACATATATATATATATATATATATATGGGGCTCCAAAAGTTCTACCCGAAGGCTAATATCATGTTGTATATTATGGGGCAAATCTTGTGGAACACCCTCTATATATATATATTCCCAAATTAAAATCTAGGCAGGAAACATCCTCAACCCTGAAGGAAAATAGTTTTGTTGTGAGAGGACCAAGCCTGTTCAAGCAGCTGGCCAGGGAACTAAAGAACATGAGTGGTGTAGCGGTAGATAACTTTAAAAAAAGACAAGACGCCTGACTCAGAACAATTCCAGATGAGCCGGGCGTACCTGGGTTATGCGAGGTGGAGAACGCATGAAACCACCTCTCTACTTCACCAGGCCAACTCCAGAGGAGGGGCAACAAGCTTCACCTTCGTGAAATGAGGAATCATCGCACGGAACATTTGAAAGGTTTATATATATATAAAGCCTTGGTTAAACTTGGATTTGCTTCCGCCCGAATTGTTCATTCTGGCGAAGGTCAAGCTTGTCACTCTACCTTAGACCTACAGTTTAACGTGGCATCCGAACCTCGCCCCACCAGCAGCCCAGCGTCTTAACCACTAGGCTACCCAGGGTACCCATTTATCTACCAAGTACCAACCAATTTCTTTATTGTGTGGAAGGATGACCAGCTGGGTTTTGCTGCGCGCCGCCTCCCGTCACCAGGTCTCGATCCCGGGCCGATCCCGTAGTGAGCGATGCTAACCACTACACTATATATATATATATATATATATATATATATATATATATATATATATATATATATATATTATGGGCTTGAACTGTATACTGTATACTCAGGAAAGATCGTTAATGCTGGGGCCATTTTTTTTATGACAAGTTGACAATTTATTTTTGTTTTCATGAAAATGGTTCTCTCTTTGCAGTTATAAATATACTTAATTTATTTGCATTTTAGAATAATAACTATTTATATATAAAATACTTTATGAATTCCGAGTAATATTTTACAACATTTTCCTAATTAAAAACGAAATAATAATAATAATAATAATAATAATTTCTAAAAGCTATTAATATTCAGTTTTATACCGAGTAGATAGTTAAAAATGTCATAATACTTTTTAATTACTTAATTATTTCTTTGTTTACAATTTCATTTTTATTTTCTTTCATTTTTTTCTTTTTTTTTTAAGACATTTGGAATTTTAATTAAATTAATTGAAAGATTTAAAGGAAGTGTGATTCAATTGAAATATTCAAATTGGTTTTCTTATTTTTTCACGATTCTCTCATGTGATCACAACCTTTTGTGCTAATGGATTTGCAGGGCACTTAGGGGCTAAGAGAGAGAAAGTAGGAACCTACACACAGACAGACACACACACACACACACACACACACACACACACACACGGTATATGTTGATAATGTATTATTTATATAGTATGCATATATTAATTTTCATAGCTATAGATATACAGGTTTATATAGGAGGGGCAACAAGCTTGACCTTCGTGAAATAAGGAGTCATCGCGCAGAACATTTGAAAGATTGAAAAGTATATATGAGATTGCAGACAGCAATCGAACAGGGAAGTACTCCGGGATGGACGTTAGGTAGGAGACAGGGAGTGCTGAACTCCCGTTTCTCCAGTCCATTGCCCTCCTTAGCTGATCTTTTTCCGTTTCATCTACCCTGTGGGTAGTCCCGCATGCTCTCAAACACACCGTTCTCCCTCTATTCCTCACTACACATTGCATGCATCTTACACACTCACAATCTTTTCAAAATTTCTAAAAGAGAAAATGGCATAATTAGCATTGGACACTTTGTTTTTGGCTCCTCTAACCTAATCTAACCTAACCTTTCTAGTAATGGTGCATGTGGCATGCCCACTGTATTTCCCAATATGTTACCTAAAAATTCATGGCTGTGTTAGGTTTAATTAGGGTATTAAGTAATCGAGCACTTAATAAATTACCTAAAAGTTCAGTTCAATTTACAATTTCCTAATTTTAGACATTGACTGTAATATATATATATATATATATATATATATAATATATATGGAATTAATTTCACAATTAAACACGTGAAATGAATGAATCTGCAAACCACAAGAAAAAAAAAACGATTCCAATCGTTTTTCTTTTTCCTTGTGGTTTGCAGCATATATATATATATATATATATATATATATTATATAATATATATATATTATATACTGCTAACCACAAGGAAAAAAAAAACGATTCCAATCGTTTTTGTTTTCCTTGTGGTTTTGCAGCATATATATATATATATATATATATATTTTAGCATATATTCATTGTTCATATTATATCAGCCCTATTGAATGAAAATAAAGCTTAATGTAAATTAAAGATGCTGCCGCTCCCATTTATTAAGTTATTTTATTTTCCATAAGCCTTTTTAAGCCTAAAAACTAAGGCAGACCATTAAAATTATAATCTGTTTTTAATAAGGGTAAAAAGGAAAAAAAATATTCAAAGTTTGAAAGTTGTCGAACATCTGGCAGCCTTCTTCATTCATAGTTTTCCTTACTTTTTTGGCATCTTTAATTTTTTACATTATCATCTAGTAAATAAGATAAATAGCGAGATATTTGCCTACGTGTGTTGATAACTGGTATTAGTGTATTGGTGTGTTTACCGAATGGTAAAGGTTTTATGCTAAAGTCTGTGAGACTGTTTATAATGTTAAAATTCAGTAATTGTGGTAAATGGCGGTAGTTGGCACCTTTTACAGTTTCATTCACAAAGACAGGTTTGGAGTTCTTTTCGTTGAGAGTAGGTATACGATACATTCTGACATTTGTATAGTAAACCCATGTCTAATTTCATTATGCAAGGGACGAGTTTAACACTATAGCGAAGTTCTACGATTATCAAGCTTTGTTTATACGTTTTGTAAATATGTTAATAGAAAGGTCTTCCTTTCATACGTCTTTGAAGTTAATCTGTACGCGTTTTGCCGACATTTAATTTTATTTTGCGTTTGAGTACAACACACGAGTACATTTCTTTAAATGTGTTTTTGCCAATTTAACATAAGGGTCTATTTTTATTTTCATATTACTGTACGTTTAACATTAATTTTTATTTTGTTGTACAAACCCTAATATCACTTGTTTGCTTTCTCAAATGGAGGGAAAATGTTTAAAACGAAAATTAATGATTGATGGTCTCAGCAAATATTATTTTTTCCAAACTCACCGAAATCACAAGTGCGTTTTTCCTTTAATTTTTTTTCTCCTCTCTCTCTCTCTCTCTCTCTCTCTCACACACACACACACACACACACACGTTAGTCTTTAAGTGTTATCTCTCAAGAACTTTATTTGTCTACTGGGCAGTAAATTTTGAGTGATTTGGGATAATAGGGATCATTAAGGAATAACCTGTAGGCATATATCAAGATCCATTCCTGATAAAAAAAAATTAGATTTAGGGCTACGAATAGCCATGTCACAACACCGCTTTTCGTTCATCGAAGTTGAACAACTGTGGGTCTGGGTAGTTGTTGGATGGGTGGCCCATCTCTGCGTCCAAATAATATAGCGACTTGTGGTTTGGAGTTGTAGACCCCTCTGTTATTTGACTTTTTCGCTTAGTACAGAGCTTACATCGTGCACTAAAACCAATTATAATCATTAGGTTTACGTATAAATAAAATTTCTTAGTTTGAAAATTATATATGCAGTAAAACTTGTCAATGTGACCACTTTTGCTCAGTGACTACTTGACTGAATTGATCACTTTCTGCGGCTCTTGCAAAATTCATTTATTTATAATTTAAAATTTTCTCAGTATAGTGACCGCTTGCATATTGTGGAAAATGACCGGTTTTACCAAGCAAAAATAATTTTTGTTCAGAATTTAATATTTTAAACTGACCGCGTGATTTTTAATAAAAACATAATGGTTTTAACTTCAATACCGCTCGGTAGCTAAGTGGTTACGGCGTCAAGACTTGGGCAGTAAGGTTTTGAGTTCGCTCCTAGCTGCTGGCATCGAGTGGGGTTGGGCCGGCCACTCAGCCTGTTTCTGCTTGGGCTCAGGTGACCCATGGGGCACATTTACCCCCACGTAGAAGGGAAATGAACAACTTCCTGGATGTTACCTTACGACTTTATCCTGTTATGACTCATACCCATAATTTCTGTAAAGATGTTTCCACAGTTAAATAAACAGACAGTTACAAAAAGCTTGTTCAGTAAAAATACATCGGTTTTTTTGAATGCTCCTTTTTATTGCCAAAAACTGGTCGAAAAACTTGTCAGTTTGTTTATTAGCTTTCTTCGAAGAAATATGATTTTTTTTTTTAAAGTGACCACTTTTGTTCGGTCCTCATAGTGGTCACTTTAAGCATGCTTCAGTGTATAATGTAAATCCAACAAAGAAAAGGAGAAATTATTCCAAGGTCTTTCGTGTATTCAACAGTACACCTCGTCAGGGTGTACTGTTGAATACACGAAAGGCCTTGGAATCATTTTTCCTTTCCTTGTGGCTTTGCATCAGTCATTTATTTCACGTGTTTAAGAATGAAATTCTTCCCATCATCCTATTCATCCCATCTTAGTTTTGCTTCCGGCCAAATTGTTCATTCTGACGAAGGGCAGACTCGTTGACCCACCTTAGACCTACAGTTTAACGTGGAATCCGAACCACGATCCACAAAGAAAGAACATCTTAACCACTAGGTTATCCAGGGCACCCATTTATCTACCAATCTTTCTTTTTTTATGGAATGATAAACAGCTGGTTGAACTGCGCGCCACCTGCCCTTGCCGGTGGATTCGTAGTCGGTGTTGCTAACTTCTACATCACTATACAGAGTGTCCCAAAAATCCCGAAAGAATACTTTCAACTCCGAGATACAACGGTAACGGAGAATGAGAAAGAACACACACTACCTTGCAACGAATGCCCAAAATTGACCACCATCTCCTTAAATGCACATATTCGCATGCTTCAGATATTTGCAAAACCGCAATTTCAGAACAGCCAGCTTCAAGACATCCAAATCCCCAGGATTGATGCCATACACTTCTTTGATATATCCCTATAGAAAATAATCTGGTGGAATGAAGTCTGGGGATCGGGGTGGCCAAAGTTTCCCGCTTACTACTCTCTTACTGAAGAAATTCTGAATGAAATGGCTATAATGACCAAATGATTTTGTTGGAATCACGTGTTCGTCGCCCTGTAACAGTGCAGTGAACTGTTCAGTGATGTCTCTGTATAGATCAGCATTTACAGTTTCCGCACTATGAAGTGATTGTTGATGAAGGCTAAGGTCCATGAGAATTCTTTAAAACCCAAATCATCGTATTCTGGCTATTTGCATACCCACCGACGTAGAACCAGGCTTCATCAGAGAAGAAAGCTGTGTCTAAGATCTCCGAATGAGAGCAAACAAAGGGCTTAAACTAGTGGCAGTATTGCAGTCTCCTTTCCTTGTCTTCCCCTTCAAGTCATGGACATCTATGACATCCATCATAAAGATTTTCTTGGTGAACGTGTAAATAGTTTTTGTGAATTATCCAATATATCCTGGGTAACCACACTCGGCGTCCATTACTCTTCTTATCATCTTCAGAGCCAGGCTCCCAAAATCGCTCCACTAGACGAGAAATTGTGCCTTCGTTTGGTCTCTTCGCATTGCTAAATTTACGTGCAAACTCTGTTTGATATTGAAAGATTTTGTGCCAAATACGCTTCAACAATGCACCGTCGTTATTGTTTTGTGATCGGCATTATTAAAACTGGAACTCAACTACTTGCCGTATCCTTCCCTACTCTAATTTTAAGCTAAGGCCTATTCCTACATACTGTATAGTTACTATAGCCAATACATGAAGATAGCCTAGAACCTAGCCTATTCTGAATCAGGGTACATTTAAAATTGTTAAACTACACTGTGGTATTTGATCAAGAATTTATCATCCTCTTGTTTTGGGGGGACTTCTGGAACATTTCATGTACAGGTGTCCGAGAAATAATGACGCAAAAATAGTGATATTTTCCTTATTAGTCATTCAACTAATCAATATATATTATATATATATATATATATATATAATATATATATATATATATATATATATATATATATATATATATATATGCAGGAAAGAGGGGCCAAGGGCAAGCGCCCGCAAAAAAATGCCCCTCCCCTCTGTACAAAAATGAGAGAACCGAAAGAAATAAAGGTCTCCGAAATTCACGATGCCTTTTTTTTGTTTTGAAAAGATTGTGTAGTGTGTAAAATGCATGTATGTGTAGGGAGGAATAGAGTGAGAAGTGTGTGTTTGAGACCATGCTGAATTGCTCACAAGGTAGATGAGACATGGAAAAAGATCAGGCCTAAAGCGGACAATGACAACAAACGCGAGTTCCAATAGCCCTTGTCTTCTGCCCAACATCCTCCCGGAGTACTTCCTTGGTTGATTGGTGTCTATAATCTCCTCCTCCATACCTCCTCTCCTCCAAATTTACAGAACCAAATATTCGGTGTGAAAGAATCGATTTTACGTGTCATGGCAAGACAAAATCATTAATGTTAGTTATAAAATGTAGACGCTTCATGCCTCAATCTAGATATCATCCTATCTATTGTCCCTTAATTAAATGCTAGTTGACTTAACACGCACGGCTCTGTGCATGCATGTGCGTCAGCTATATACATACGTTGATGAACGTTTCGAGACTGGTAAAGTTTTGCGAGTGAGTTTGAGTGCACGCCATAGTTTGTGATCCTCGTAATAATTGGTGTTTACTTAAATCTTCCTAAAATTGTAATAGCTACTTAATGATGTCTGTATTTAATGTTTACGTTATGTTTTTAATTATTCCGTCAAAGAATCAGAGAGGCTATGAAATCTGCTTCACAATAGACCCTTGCTTTATGCTCTAATGGTGTTCAAGCATCGAATAAGCATTGTAGCGATGAATAAGGGTCATCATGTGCAAATTTTTAAAACTTGCACAGTTTAGAAATATAAACACCACATATATTGTATTTTACTGCTTAATAAATAAAAAAGTATAACCAATTTTTTATATATATATATATATATATATATATATATACACCTTTCAACCTTTCAAATGTTCGTGCGATGATTTCTCTTTTCACGAAGGTCAAACTTGTCGCCCCTCCTCTCGAGTTGTCCTGGTGAAGTAGTGAGTTGGATTCTTGTGCTCTCCACCTCACATAGCCAGGTACGCCCGGCTCATCGGGGATTATTCTGAGCCAGGTGTCTAGTCTTCTTTTGAAGATGTCCACTGCAACTCCCTTTGTGTTTCTTAGGTCTTTGGACAACTGATTAAACAATTTTGGTCCTCTCACTACAAAACTATTTTCTTTCAGGGTTAAGGATGTTCCCTGTCTCGCCTTCAATTTGGGAATACGACACAGTCTACCTTTTCTACTTTCCACCGTTGTTTGGGGAGTTATAGGGTTCAGAGTAAGATTAGGGACTAGTTTCTCCATTATTTTCCAAGTGTAAATAATGGTATCTCTCTCTTCTCCTTTCCAGTGAATATAGGTCTAGTTCGCGTAACCTTTCCCAGTAATTTAGTTCTTTGCACCCATTGATCTTGACTGTCAAGCTTCTCTGGATCCCTTCCAGCTGTCTAATGTCTTCTTTTTTATATGGGGATGTTAGGACCAAACAGTATTCCAATTTGGGTATGATCAGGGTTTTCAGTAGAGGAATCATTACATTCCTATCCCTTCGTTTAAAGGTTCTCAATATCTGTCCCGTTATTCTCTTTGCTCTGTTTACTGCTATCTTATTTTGCGTTTCAAATTTCGCATCATCTGTCATTACAACCCCTAAATCTTTTGCTCTGGAATTTCTCTGAATTTCCTGTCCATTTTGGATATAATATTCCATTGGTTTTAGGTCTTCTCTTTTTCCGTACCGTATTAGCTGAAATTTCTCGGTGTTAAACTTCATATTGTTGTCTTCTGTCCACTTGTAGATTCTGTTTATGTCGGTTTGTAGAGATCCTATATCTTCTGGGTTTCTTATTTTTCTACCGATCTTTGTGTCATCCGCAAAGGATGTTACTATGCTGTCTCTGGTAACGTCATCATCTATGTCAGTTAGCATGATTATGAAGAGTAGTGGAGCTAATACTGTTCCTTGTGGTGCCGAGCTGAGGACCTCTGATTCTGATGAAGATACTCCTTGTACTGTAACGACTTGCCGCCGCTCACTAAGGAAATTATATAGCCATTTCCCTACTTTTCCTGTTATTCCCATATATTTCAGTTTATGTATTATGATTCCGTGGTCACACTTATCGAACGCTTTAGCAAAGTCTGTGTATAGTACATCATAGTTTTCATTACTTTCAAGTGAATCAATAATGTTGTTGTAGTGTTCCATTAGTTGTGATAGGCATGATCTGCCTGACCGAAACCCGTGTTGGTTATCATTGAATTTTTTCTGAGTTTCCAAAAAGTCATAGATTTTCTGTCTAACTATTCTTTCAAATATTTTAGTGAGATGGGATGTAAGCGATACTGGCCTATAGTTTTTGGCCTCGGATCGATCTTCTCTTTTATATATTGGGACTATGTTCGCGCTCTTCAGGATGCCCGGTATTTCTCCCGTGTCTAGTGATATATATATATATATATATATATATATATATATATATATATATATATATATATATATGTGTGTGTGTGTGTGTGTGTGTGTGTGTGTGTGTGCAATTGACCAAGTATGATCATACAACCCAGCGCCTGTAACTCGGTGGATAACTCCGTTTTCCTATGGTGCTGCTCAGTAATACTCTAGGAATGAGCCGTGGGCCGCATTAGTTGGTCTGAGCGTTGTGCTAATTTCTGGCCCTTCTGGTGGGTTATTATTTAAGATCACACGAGGTTTTGTATAAACGAAAAAAAAGGATGCGCTGAAGATGTTTCTGCTTCATGTACTTAGAAGTTGCCAACAGCAATACCGTTTGTTTTCATACACATATTGTTTGTTTTTGTTTCCCATTTTATTCCGTTTTCTTTGTTTTATAGGAAACAAAGAAAATATAAATTTTGTATGTTGAACGTTAAGTAAAGAAGAAAAAATAAAAACAATGTTTTCAAAGAAGCTTTAAAACTCGATAAGCGTAATTTGACGCCGGCCATTACGAAACCGGAAGTCTGTCATGGTAGCTGTTGTGACCAATCACAAATTAAACCTCAAGCAAATTGATACTGCTACTCGATACCCTGAACCCAATTCGCCAATACGAGGAAACCCTAGAAAGTAGCTCTTATGATGCGGGTATTTATGGGGTAAAATGTATCCAATGGGTATAATAAGGTGTAAATAATATCGTATTTTTATACGGTTTGAGCTATTATATCTTTAAATGGCATTTTCCTTTGTAACAGATGAGTGATCAGATGGGAATTATTACCGTAATTTTACAGTATTAAACAAAATAATAATGTATTGCTTCGTTAATTTGTATATGAATATTTTTTGGACCGCGTGAATCCGAAAATGCGCAAATGGGGAGCGCGTAAATCGGGGAGTTACTGTAGTAACTTTGTATTGATAATAATAATAATAATAATAATAATAATAATTACTAAAATTTGCTTTTTCTTTCACGGAAGTTATAATGAAAATGAGTGTAAATAATTTTTATAAAAAAAAAGCTTAATTATTAATAAATTGTTAATTGTATTTTCCTGTCTCTTTTTCTCCAATTCTTCATTTAAATTTTGAATTTGTGATAAGCAAATTAGATCAAAAGCCATGAGGACATGACTCATGAAGGGCAAGACGAAATAGCAATCTCATAGTCCATTTCTGATGCATCCTCAATATTAAAATCGAAATAGGTTTTTTTAAAATTAAATTTGTAGTGTAACAATTGTACAGTTATTGTACATACATACATACATACGACAATTGTACTCTTTTACAAGAATAAAGTTGAAAAAATAATATATAAATTATACCTTGGTTGGTTAACCTTTGTTTTGTTTCCACCTGAATTTTTCATTCTGAGGAAAGTCGAGCTTGTTGCTCCACCTTAGACCTATAGCTTTAACGTTGAGTCCGAACATCGCCCCATCACGGGCGATCAGAAATTATAAAGTCCTCGCCCGGCCTCGATCTCACAACCTCCCGATCAGCACACTAGGTTACCCAGGGTACCATTCATCTACCAATCAATTTATTTTCTTATGGAAGCATGAACCTGAGCTGCACGTCGACCGCAATCTCCGAGAATCGAACCCGAGGCCGGTAGTCAGCGATGCTAATCACTACACCACCGAGGTATAAATCTTTTAAATAGCTTGGAAAATGTACGGAAAAGCGTTGATGTTCGAAAAGTAAAAGAATTACGGTTTCTTTGGTTAAAGATGAGTAAGACGGCTTTAGAAAAAGCAGGAAAGACAGAGGATATGTTCATCAAATAGTGAGACAACTGAGTGAGAAACTAAGTGGGGATAAGAGAAAAGTGTATGTGGCATTTATGGATTTGGAGAAAGCGTATGATAGATACAGTGAATAGATTTGCCTTGTGGCAAATGTTTATATGGAATATATGGTGTCAAAGATAAACTGTTAAATGCAGTGGAGAGTTCTTATGTGAGTAGTAGTGCTTGTTTAAGAGTCAAAGGCGAGTTGAATGACTGGTTCAGTATTAATGTTGGAGTACTGCAGGGCTGCGTGATGTTGATGTAGCCATTGGGTAATGTATGAGATGAAAGCAAGAATGTTATATAGAAAGAAGAATAAATGCGATGGGAGGATGGGAGGAAAATGAGAGGGATGAAAACTGTTTGTGAGGTATGGAAATGGAAAAATTTTGTCTGAGTAATAATGGATTCCTAAAGATGAGATAGTACTTATTCCCGGTCGTGTTCGTGTATACAAATGAATTTCGTGTCCCTGGTTCTGTAAGTTTATGCGCCTTGCTCACCTCACGGAGGATGGGAAATTAACTTTAAGATAATCGAAGTATGTATAATTTAGAACTGACTATAACTTTTCCATTTTCTTCGTTTCAGACTTTAGAGAGCTATGGATATCGAATTCTATGGGGACCAAACTCAAGAATCAACAATGAGCAGGATGACAGCCAAGAAAAAGGTATACTGCGTTTCCTCAGTCGTTCAAAATTTTGCTTATTGTATTTAATTTTAATTTTAATACGCTTTACTTTGAGGTTGTTCACTTTGTTGAATTTTTAGCCTGGAACCATATTAACTTTGTCGCGATAAAAAAAAAATAACACTTCAAGAGACTGACAGCGCTTGGGTTTTTTTTTGTTAGATTTAATGTAACTGAAACTAACCTAACGTTACTTTATCTGCCATAGATCTAAACTAACTTAACCAACACTAACGAATGGGGAAGTTGGGATTGAAAAGGTTGCAAACTCGATGTTCTGTCTCTGTAAACAAAGAGAATATTTTTCTTTGTCGGCAAAGTAGGTAAACGCCATTTAGTTTCGTAATTTCTCGGGAATAAGATTACATTAAATAATTTGTTAGACGTCACGTTAAAAGGGATTAAAAATTCTGCGGGAGATTGAGCTTCGGGATTATATCTCACCGAATATCCCGAGTTAGTGCTACGCGTTTCCTCCTAATGAACAAAATGTTTTGAATACAGCAAATGAGTATCAAAGCTAGCATGGGCGCAAATCGCTATTAAAAATCACTGGATTTCAAAATTAATGGATTTTTAGTACATGTATTTAAAATATCGTAACAAAAATGAAATGATAATATCGCTGTGGATCACGTGATCACTACTTAATGAGAACAAATGAAACTAATAACGAGCAATATTATTGCTTGTTATTAGTTTCTTGAGACTCGCTTTGGACGTCCATTCTTATGATTGGTGGCCATAACCGCGCGGAAATTGAAATACGCGTCGCGGAAATCGTCTCGAAAATAAATCTCGCAAACTGGTCATGGCTCTCAATCCGATATAATATCATAATAATAATAATAATAATAATAATGATAATAATAATAATAATAATAATAATAATAAAAAAAAATATTTATTCATGTATTATAATTCCTCTTTGTACTGTGGAATACCATTACCCTACTAACAGTTCCTAATAGATCCCAAATAGTAGGGGGTACAATTGATACTTTATCTCCGGACTTCAAAAAGTCCGGAATTGGGGGGTACATATGTCCCTTGTCCCATAGGGAATTGCGCCCATAAAAGCTAGTATACACCCGATTATGGACAAGTCAAAGCCAGTGACCCCTTCTTAGCCTAACGTAAACTACGTTAAACTAATCGAACATAACGTAACTATAACCGAAGCCACAGGTACGAGTTTGAACTGTCCGTAATTTTAGGGAAATCTAAATAGTAAATGAAAGTGTATATTCTACAATGCAAATATATATGTATATTTGCATTGAAAAGCATAGTTCCTATGTTTCCAGGCTTTTGACTCACCCTGTAGAGTCTGATTGTTAAAATTTTAGTAATTCCGTCATGGATCCATTTCTAATTCTTTCTCATCATTAAAGTTAACAACCACAATTACGAGATTATTATTATTATTATTATTATTATTATTATTATTATTATTACTACTTCCCATTATTTATTAGTATAATATAATAATTTCCAATTACAAAATGGATTATAATAAAGATATAAGAGTACGGATTTGCAAAACTTTTCCTAGTTTCAGAACTTCGTGGAATTGGTGCATTGCTAAGTAAAAATAAAAAGTAAATAAATAAAATTAAATTAAAATTTTAATTTAGCTTCCCATATTATTTCGTTTTCTTTTATACTTCCAGTCTTAATTATAAGGTAAACTAATTTAATTTTGTTTTGAAGTCTCATTTGCCATCGATTATACTTCACAGTTTGCATTTCTCGGACCATTATCACGTTTACTTTTGAACCTTATTTCTATTATTTACTGTATGGCGCTAATGTAAAAGTTTAAAAGTTTCCATATATATATTCATCATATATATATATATATATATATATGATGAATAAAATTCATCATAAATATTTTTCACGTGTTACTTTCGTGAAATAATTTTCATATATATATATATATATGATTGAACTCAGAATGGTCCCCTGAGGTTTTTTATGATACATACAGATTGAGTATGGAACAAGGCACTCTTCTGGGAAAATTAAATCCACTGTAGTCCGAATAAGTAATGGTAAATTAGGTTTTTCTTTTCCATGATGTTAGCCCAAAGTGGCCAATGAGTCATTCCCAAAGAGGCCCCAAAAATATAACTTCCCTTACCAGCTATCTGCAAAGCAGATCATGAAAAAGAAAAAAACTATAGTGTTTGTCATTTACCATTACTTATTTGGGATCAATGAAAGAAAGCCACCCCCAAAAGTTTCTAGTAAACAATGCTACCCCCGAATTGTGTCAATGAAAGAAAGCCACCCCCGACCCGTTTGGGGGTCCGTTAGCCTTATAAGGCTAACTAACGAAAATA
This sequence comes from Bathynomus jamesi, assembly GCA_023014485.1. Classification (NCBI taxonomy): domain Eukaryota; kingdom Metazoa; phylum Arthropoda; class Malacostraca; order Isopoda; family Cirolanidae; genus Bathynomus; species Bathynomus jamesi. The sequence continues at coordinate 61,238 of JAJOZX010007259.1, read as the reverse complement.
TCACGACCTAACCTAACCAATCGTTAGGTCAACTGTACGCCCTTGACGATTGGTTAGGTTTGGTCGTGATATTTTCGTTAGTTAGCCTTATAACTAACTACCTACCTAAATAACTTACAGATCAATGAAAGAAAGCCACCCCTGAATTGTGTCAATGAAAGAAAACCACCCCCGACACGTTTGGGGGTGGCTTTCTTTCATTGATCGCTTATTCGGACTATAGTGGATTTAATTTCCCCAAGAGTTCCTTGTTCTATATATATATATATATAATATATGGGATGAATTTCGCATTTTTCGCACTTAAATATGTGATACTTTAAAAGGTTTGTATTTTTTTTTATTAACTGAAATAAAAGCATGAAATTTTTACTGTACCTTCTCTACAAATGGGGTATTAGTTTCCTAGTTCAAAACATGCTCTATGTAATGTCCTTTCGGCTCATTAACTTTTTGCACACGAACAACAAACTTTCGCAGTACTTTGGACAGAGTATCTATCTGCTGAAATCTAAGTAATTTCTTGTTCAATTTTTTTTTTTTATGTAAGAAAGAGGGGTCTAAAAATGCCCCCCCCCTCCCCATTTACATAAGAAGGAGAAAGCCAAAATCAAGGTCTCCGAGGTTCACGATGTCTTTTTTTTCATATAAATTTTGAAAAGATTGTGTAGTGTGTAAAATGCATGTATGTGTAGTGAAGAATAAAGGGGAAAAACGTGCGTTTGAGAGCATACTGGACTGCTCATAGGGTAGATGAGACACCGGAAAAGATCAATTAAAGATCAGCTTTCAATTCTTCTATTGTGTGTGAATTGTGTTTAAACACTCTTATCATTTAAATACCCAACACATAAAAAGTCACAGCTTTTAATCCGGTTAGATTTGATGAAATTAGTGGTCAAGATATTCCTTTATCATAAACAGCAGGAAATCGGTTGAACATGGGTCTTCCGACGAAAGTAGAGTGTAAAAAGTGAGGCACATAACTAGTGAGAAGTCTGGCTTAGGCTATGCAACTCCTAATGCAAAACGATCGTAATATTGCACAAATTAAAAGAAAAATATAGAGTTTCCTGTTTTTATTTTTCAGTTAATAAAAAAATATACATTTTAAAGTAACAAACGTTTAAAAAAAAATGAGGAATACTGCCAAATTTTGTTGTTCGTGTTCGTGAGCTGAGAGAACAGCCCATACAGCACGTTTTGCACTGGGGAGACTAATTCCTCACCTATGAAGAAGGTACAGTAAACATTTCATGCTTTTATTTCATTTAGTTAAAAAAACACAAACCTTTTGAAGTGTTAGATGTTTAAAATATAACCCGATATATATATATATATATATATATATATATATATATATATATATATATATATACAGGGTGTCCCGTAAGTCTGGACCCATAGGGAAAAATAATAAAATTACAAAATAGTCCAAAAATTTATTACATAATCTGTTCAAAGTGTCCGCCGTTGTGTCGCACACATAGTTGAAGACGCAATCTCCACTGCGACAGCACTTTCTGAATCACAGTCGCAGAAATTTCTTGACACGCCTCCACAATGCGTGCTTTAAGGTGGAAAATGTTCTGAAGTTTGACCTCGTACACTTTGGCTTTCAAGTGGCCCCACAAATAAAAATCATAATAAAAAATAATAAAAAAGTAATAATAATAAAAATAATAATAACATAATAAAAAAATATATTATAAATCCCTATGGGTCCAGACTTACGGGACACCCTGTATATATATATGATATATATATATATATATTGATATATATATATATATTATATATATATATATATATATATTGATATATATATATATATATTGATATATATATATATATATATATATATATATATATATATTATTTAATACACCCATTTTGCTATATTTAAGGTTAAATTTGCTCTTCAACTTCCTGGTTCAGTGAAGTCTGAGATACTGGACATAGAAATTTTGGAGACAGAATGCAAGCCATCAAACAGGAAAGTTCCTGACATAACAGAGCTGTCCGATCAAGAATCCTCACTGGGTGAGTGTTCAGTTCTCTTGTTATTGATGAGTTAAAAATAGTATGTAGAGAGGGTCAGTGTATCGACAAGGCTTTCGCACCTGGTTCATCACCACTGGAAACAACACTTCTCTGCGTTATCAAAATTAATGTATAGACAAGTTCGTAATCATTTACGTACCTGTAGCGTTAGTTTGCATTGCAAACACTCCCGGCTCTATGGGTCCAGGTGCATGATTCACCATGAGCAAGATACACCATATGGTTGAGTTTCTTCCCCAAGGCGACACAAATGCACTCGCTTCAATTACATCTACAGTATATCAATCACCTCAGGTCTGCTCTACATAAAATGAACCAATTTCAAACCCTCCCTTTGTTCGTGCCTTTAGTTTACCTGTTTATAATGTTAATATTAACGCAGTTACCGTCAAGTATCGTTATTATAATTTAACGAAGTTAATTATTTAAACATTTAAAAAAAATTTATATCTTCACATTTTCTTAACATTTTTCAAACTTAATTTTAATTTAATTTAACTTATTAACCAAATAGTCTAGTTTAGTTAAACTTTGAAAATGAATTTGTTCTTACCTTTTTTAGAGATGAAGCATATATATATATAATATATAATATAATATATATATATATATATATATATACAGGGTGAGCCAAAAGTCACTGTGCAACTACCGTAGACGATGAGTAATTCAGAGAGTCCCTGTACATTAATACAAATACATTTCTCACACTTACTTAAGTAACAACAAATGTTGGCAATGGCCCCCACGTGCTTGTAGGCACGCATCTACACGTCTTATCTTGTTTGCAAAGACACGCGACAATTCAATCGGAGGGATGTTCGTCTACGGTAGGTGCACAGTGACTTTTGGCTCACCCTTTTATATATATAATATATATATATGTGTGTGTATATATAATTGGAAGTATGAAAGTTAAACATCTTTTCACATAATTATCTTACCTTATGATAGTTTCGAACGACGGTTCAGGATTGATCTGGGTCGATCTTCCACCTGCAATCGAACCTATAGGAGAAATATTATATATAATACACTACCAGTCAAAAGTTTAGTACACCCTGAAATATTCATAAATTTCAATTTTGTTTTAAAGTTTTTATTTATTAACTAAGTTATCATGACACAAATTCATAAGTACAAACATGGGAACTTAACCCTTTAAGGACTAAAGGTACAAATTGCTAACATTTCAAATACATGCATTCATAACTTAACCGTACAAAAAACTCAGGGCTTAAAGGGTTAAATAACAACAAATCAGGACAATTTACCAAAAGCAAAGTCTAAATTTTAGATTCATCAAAATAGCCTCCTCTAGCAGCAATTACAGCAGAACAAATTCGAGGCATGCGTTCAACAAGAGAAAGAAGATAGTCTGGTGAAAGCTGCTGCCAGCACTTGTAAGAGTTCCCAGAGCTTCTGAGCACTGGATTGCTGTTTGGCTTTCACTCGTCGATCCAGTTCATCCCACACTAGCTCGATGGGGTTCAGATCCGGGGACTGTGCTGGCCATTCCATAACTGTGAGCTGACGTTGCCGTTCTTTCTGCTTCAGATAATTTTGACATAGCTTGGAAGTGTGTTTAGGATCGTTCTCTTGCTGCATTATGAACTATTGGCCAACTAGTCGCAGTCCAGATGGGATGGCATGGCGCTGTAGAATGCTGTGATAGCCACGTTAGTTCAGTATTCCAGTGACTTTGTGGAGATCTCCAACTTGCTCCCCTGCAAAACATTCCCAGACCATCACACTTTCTCCACCGTGCTTCACTGATGACACAACACAATGCTGTGTCATTCTTTCACCCGCTCTGTGCCGCACAAATACTCTGCGTTTGGATCCAAAAACTTAGAACTTTGATTCGTCAGTCCAAAGAACAAATTTCCACTGCTCAACAGTCCATTTTTGGTGGTTTTTAGCCCAGGCTAGCCTTTTCTTTTATTCTGGAGTCTCAGCATTGGTTTCTTTGCTGCAGTTCGTCCTTTTAATCCTGCCTCTCTTAGTCTTCTCTGAACAGTTGATGTTGAAACTGTTGTACTTCTGGGGTTGTTCAGCTGGGCTTTGATTTCAGGTGCTGTGAAGCGTCTGTTGCGCAGACTGGTGACTCGGATATACTTGTCCTCTGAGTCTGTTGTGGTTCTTGGTCGCCCTGACCTTTTTCTGTCCTTATTTTGTCCAGTTTCTTCGTACCGTTTAATGGCACAAGCAACCGCATTCACAGAAACTTTTAATTTTTTTAAATTTGCCTCAGTGATTGGCCCTCATTTCTCAAAGTTACAATCGACTGTCTTTTTTCTGTTGTTAACTGAGCTTTGGCACCCATTTTTGCTTTTTGAAACACAGAAATATACCTTAAACTACACAGTTAGCTCCTCTGCAAGGATTTTATATGTAAAGACCTGCAGCGCATGTTAATAACTGAACACATGTATTAACATGCTCCTGAAGAAACACACTACCCCAGTAAAGACTTTTAAACTGTTTTTGGACCTTTGTGCAGAGCTAATGGCATTAATTTGAGATTGCATGCTAGACGTAAATTAACACATTTTGAAGGCTATTTTGAAGAAGCTTCTGTGTTACAACACACTGCATAGGGCAGATGCACTGAAGCATACAATATGAAAGCCAGGTAAGCAAATTCATCTCTAGTACCTGTTAAGTTTATGTTTGAAGTTTATGTCATGAGCTAAGCAGCAAAACATTGGAAATTAGTAGGTGGTGTACTTAAACGTTTGACTGGTAGTGTGTGTGTGTGTATATATATATATATATATATATATATATATATTATATATATATATATAAGGGTAGTCCCGAAAAAACGTTTTGAAAGTTTCATGTCGGAACCGACATTTTGTTTTTTTTGGAAGAAACTATTTTGCGTTAAATTTCATCGCTATCGAAAATTCGGGGGTTTCGCGCTAGTGGTTTCTTTTTCTTCCTTATAAGGGCTATATAGTCCTGTAATAAACATGAGAACAAAAGGTATGCTACATTCAAATCAAAGTAGTAGGAGACCCTTCTCGTGGGATTCAAAGGGGTACCCTATTCCAGGTACCGTTCGGTGAGTGTTATCCCATCAATGCGGAGTCCTCCGCATAGTTACCCTTTCAACTACTCATTGTAACTTGGCGTGCGAGAGTATGGTCAATTTCTTGGAGAATGAGAGTCGGGCCCTGTAGTCGAAAACAACTTGGAGTAGATATTGCATTTGCTCTTCAGAATGCGTGATGTGGGAACCGAAGTACAGTATTGAATTGGGGGGCCAGTCCTCGTTCCTGACTGTGGTCTGTCCCATCGTGAAAATCGGATGACTTTCCTACTTTATCGGGTCTTCATTCAAGGATTCAGCATCCACACCTGATCCTCTTTGGCGGATCTTCGGTGCCCTCTCTCTCCGGTCCTTTCACCATCATTGATCGTCAGAATAACTGCAAGGTCAAAGAATGCCAAACCAACCAAGGTTTCGGAGAAATACCGGAAGTGTTGCTGGAGTGCTTCTAAGGATGTTGCTGAGGGGACTGCATGATTGTAGGCGAAGACATCCTTCAGGAAGAACAGGTTGCTGATGGGGACTAATGGGGCTGGTGAGAATTGAAACTAAAGTTTCAAGTAGACTCTTGAAACGTAGATTGAGGTTCTGAAAAGCAATGAATTTTTCCAGATAAAGCCAGATTTCAGTGCGTAAATAATCTTGACCATCTACCGGGCTCGATGGTAGGTTCCTGGAGTTTGGAGACGAATGTCCCGAGGAGGTTTTTCACCAAGAAAGACCATGACTACAGTAGTTCCAGGAACTCCCGATAGTCATCTCATATTTGGCGTTCCCTCAAAGTGGCAGCGGTAAACTTGGATATCTCTTCCTTAGAGTCACTGATGAGATTCCCCTTAAAGTTGTCATCCACAGCCGTTTGGAAGTGAGTGAGGTCAATGAAGGGTCACTGTGTTGAAACCACTTGAAGACGGTAATATCCAGTCTTCTTGATGGATCGAAGTGAGAGGTAAGACTTCTGAACAGCAATCTCGAGCATATAGTGTTGGCAAGCCAACCAGAGCAATTCCTTGTCCAACTTCTGCACTTTTGCTCGATCAAGGTGCAAGCTTCTTGCTGATGCTCAGTGTTAGAATCTTCGCTGTCCTTCGCTGAGTTCTCACTCGTCGCAAGTGTTTCAAATTTCTACTTTTCCGCTTGGCGTTTCTTGTTTCGAAAGCAGAGAGAGCCTTTTTCTCTGTCCTCCTGTGCCCTCGTTGTTTCTTTTCCCTTGGAACCAAAAGTAATTCCCTGCACCCAGGAATTTTGATGAAGTTGAGAGCATCACGATGCGTAATGTCAGGTAGGTCATCGAGTTCAACTTCGAAAGCTTTCCTGCCCTGAAGAGCAGCAGGTAAAGTCTTGGAGATACTCCTTTTCAAGCCTTGCCACTCAGCAGGAAGTTTCTGAAACCATTTAACGATGTAATTTTCTTAAACCGATGAAATCTTGCCTTCTACCAAAATAGAAGAGTCTCCGTGACGACTCGAGCGCAACTATTCTTTAAGTATTTTTTTCAGCTCCGTGTGATGATGACCAGCAAGGACAGAACTTGTCGCTTTGAATTCCGTTTTCTTTCTCGGCTGATTTCCCAATGAGGAAGCCATCACATATCATCACTTCAATCGAACACAAGAAACCACGGCCAGACATAGACTCGATCCGTCTACTGTATACAAAAGTGAACTGAATACTGAACCGATTCACGTTTGAACGAACCTAATGGAAGAATAGGTGGTGCAGAACGTGTTGAATCAAGTTGTGATTTGCTATTCATTACGTACATTATGTCCCCGCGTAATCGCTCAGAGGAAAATCTTCAATCAGTCGGTGCAGCCCCTAATATTAATCAGTCGTATTCGGATTTCATACTGAACAGTTTTGAACAAAGTGGAGCAAAATAACTGCTTCCGACGTTGAGAAATTAAAAAAAAAACCACCCACATTTTGGGCACCTCCTGTATATATAAATATCCTTAATTTTTTTTATTTTATTTAATTTGGACCTTAAACTTTAGGCTTTACTGGGCTCTTAATTGAAGATAAAACAGATTATTATTATTATTATTATTATTATTATTATTATTATTATTCGCCTCGGTGGTGTAATGGTTATCGTCGCTGACTACAAATCCATCGGCCCCGGGATTGAGACCCAGTGACGCCAGGCGGCGCGCAGAAAAACCCAGCTGTTCATCCTTCCATACAATAAAATTTGGCTGGTAGCTAAATGGGTACCCTGGGTAGCCTAGTGGTTAAGACGCTGGGCTGTAGGTCTGTAGGACTGTAGGACTGTAGGTCTAAGGTGTAGTGACAAGCTTGACCTTCGTCAGAATAAACAATTTCGGGCGGAAGCAAAACCAAGGCTATATAAAGGCTATATTAATATATAAATCATGACTAAGAATCAGTAATTTATTTCAAATACATAAATGAACTAAATGTTGAAAATATGATAATGAATTAAAATAACTGAAATAATTAAGTTGTTGTAAAGATAATTATATTTTATTTACTTACATTTATAAATTTATTTATAAAATAATAATTATAATATTACAATTTGTGTTATGTTACAATAATACAATATTACAATTTGTGTTATGTTACAATAATACAATATTACAATTTGTGTTATGTTACAATAATACAATATTACAATTTGTATTATGTTACAATAATACAATATTACAATTTGTGTTATGTTACAATAATACAATATTACAATTTGTGTTATGTTACAATAATACAATATTACAATTTGTATTATGTTACAATAATACAATACAATAATTTTTATATCAACATTTTAATCATTCTATAGTTTCAATCCAATGAAAATAGGTAATTTTTGAGATGAAGACAATCTAAATTCAGGAATAATATACTCTGATCTACTTCTAGTCTGATATGAGTGGATTTCTTGATGAGTTACAAAATATTTAATTATCTATTGTAAATTAATGATTTTGTTGTTCTTATGAATGAAAATAAATTGTGCCACTTTGATTACATCTTTGAGCTTCGGTAGTTTTAGCTTTTCAAATAATGCATTTGAATGATCATGGAAATCAGCATCAAATAACACCTTATTGCTCGTTTTTGGATAACAAAGATCCTGTTTATTCCACTGCACATTCGTCTAGTATTACATCAAGAAATTTGGTTACAGTACATTCCTTTACAGCGATTTCATCAACATTTAGTTCAAGATACACATTTCGTTTATTAGTAAAAATTATGAAATTTGTTTTACTAGTATTTAGGAAGAGTTTATCGGTTGTCAACCATTTCATTACATTGATAAATTCTGATTTAAATATGTTCTTAGCTGAATTAATATCTTTGCGAAAAAAAGACACATTTGTATCATCCGCAAACATTATGAAGTTAAGCATATCAGATAATAAAAATAACAGTGGACCCAAAACTGAGCCCTGTGGTATACCATGTTTGACAAGCAGTTGAGCAGACCTTATTTACTGATATAAAATGATATCTATTGGACAAATAACTTTTAAATCCATCATTGATAGCTCCTCTAAAGTCATAACAATTTCATTTGTTAAATAGAATATTATGGTCTATTACATCAAAAGCTTTACTCAAGTCCGTAAATAAAAAATCATTATTTCTTTCTTTTTTGCTACATTTACACTTTCCTCAAGGTTTAAAATAGCCATTTCCGTCGTTTTATTTTATCGAAGGCCATACTGATATGAAGATAATAAATTGGACGATTCTAAATATTGCAGCATTCTACTATTTACAATTTTTTTAAAATTTTACTAAATAAACACAGATAATGAACACACTGGTTTATAATTCGTTGCCTAGTGCAGGATAAGCCCCTTTAAATTTTGCCTATACATCGCTGAGCTATGAGTCAAAATTAAGGAAGAGTCCCCACCGGGGCTTTGGAAATGACTTCAAATTTCAAGAACTAGAGTGATTTGTTTTGGACGTCTTTCTTGTGGATTAGTTCGGATTCCACAGTGAAGTTGTACTGTTGTTGGTTCACCTCTGTGTTCACGGGATATATTATAGTCCACTCCGCAGCGGAGCCTGCGAAAGTGATTTTAAAATTAACGTTCATAAGTGTACTTACTATTTACGGCAGAGATCCTCAACTTTATCGGTCAGTAAAACGCTTTATACCGCCCTTTTGAAATGCTTTAGAACACCTTTTACCTATATACTTGTACTCTTATACAGACAAGAATTTTGAACCGAGGATTTAAGCCAGATTTTTGTTTTTATAAAATGTAACTGAACCAGTAAATAAATAAATTAAATAAATAAAAATAAATAAATAATAAATAAAAATACAAGCCAAAAAAAATAAAAAAAGACAGAAAATAGGACTAACTGAAATAAAAATAAAAATAAAATAATACCAAATTTTGAAAAATTCCCTTCCGAAATTAAATTGTCACACTTGTCGAACGCCTTGGCAAAGTCTATGTGCATCACATCATAGTTTTCATTGTTTTCGAGTGCATCAATGATATTGTTATAGTGTTCCATTATTTGTGATAGGCACGATTTTCCTGACCGGAATCCATATTGATTATCATTTAATATTTTCTGAGTTTCCAAAACGTCAGATTTTTTCTCTAACTATTCTTCCAAATATTTTGGTGAGATAAGATTGTCAGCGACACTGATCTACAGTTTTTTGGATCACATTGATCCTCCCCTCTCCCTCTGCAAGGCCTCCACTTCATTTACATCGCTGATTTTTCTGCTGATCTTTGTATCGTCTGCAAAGGATGTTACTATACTGTTGCTGTTTACTCCGCTGTCTATGTCTGTTAGCATGATAATGAACAGGAGTGGGGCCAGTACTGTACCTTGTGGTACTAAGCTGCGTATTTTCGATTATGATGATGATGATATACAGGGCCGCCGCTTCCATTAGGCGAGGTTAGTAAATGCTAAGGGCGCCAAAGATCTGGGGGGCGCCAGCGCCTCCCGCCCTGTGCACGTCTGATAGTATTATGTAAGAACAACATAAAAAAAATAATGAAGGAATGAGAAGCATAGACAAATGATGAAAGGTTGTACGACGTATGTACACCAGTTTAGCTTGACTGATATTTACATAATTAACTTATTCATCTTATTGGGTCATTATAGAACTTTCACTATCACGACCTTTAACCCTTTAGGGACGGGAGTCGTAAATAAGCGATTTAAAAATGTTGCGCGCACAGACGGGAGTCGTCAATAAGCGACTCGGCTTATTTACGGCTTAATATGAGTTCCGGGAGTCGTCAATAAGCGAATAACTGTTTTTATGTAACATATGCCCTTCTTGCTTGGAAAAAACAGTAGATATGTCCTTTTTGCACGCATATTTTAGCACTTTTGAGCGTTCTGATTTGTTACTACATATGCCTCGCTTTACTCGCTGTTTTGATTGGTCATGACACTTTCTTGAACTGTGAAATGAGTTTTATAATTTTATAATAAATGTATGTATTAGCAAATTAAAATAGATCAGTGTAAGGCAAATAGTTTCTTCAATATGGTACCTTGATTACTTTGTGGGCAAACCCAATCGTGAAGTGGGAGGCGGGTGGGGGCGCCAGCTGCAGTCCTGCTAAGGGCGCCAAATAGGCTGGCGCCGGACCTGATGATATACCTTGAATTTTGATGACCTGTAGACGTTCTCTGAGGAAGTTGTAGATCCATTTTCCCACTTTGCCTGTTATTCCCATATATTTCATTTTATGTGCTATTATACCATGATCACATTTGTCCAAAGCTTTAGCAAAATATGTGTATATGACATCGTAGTTGTCATTGCCTTCCAGTGCATCTAGGATATTGTTGTAGTGTTCTACAGGGACATACCCAGGATTTAGTCAAGTGGGGGGCGTGTGAGTAACTAAAACAAAGGTGTGTATACCATACCAGTATGTATATTGTATATATATAAACATTTACTAGAGCCAATATTCATGTATTAACAAAGCCTTATTTAGAGCAAGTGTAAACTAAAGTAGATAAAGGAATAGATTTACCACACATTTTTCATGCGAAAAATACTGGGTAAAAAATGATAGTCACATAACTATTACAGAAGATTGTTCAAAATTGCCAATTTGATTAAGTCTATATTTGGCAAATTTACTCTGATTATCAGCTTCATTCATATTTGCATCATTCTCATTTTTTCTTTTGAAATAATGATGAAGATCCATGATGACAGCTCACTTCACAATGTACGGGTATACGATGCAGGGGCTCAGTTGCCAAGTCCGCGGTTTTCTCGCCAAATTGGGCTGGTTTTACGACTAATTGGCGAGTAAAAATCTACAGTCGCGGATTGGTGAATTTATTACTGTTTTTAAATTCAAATAACGTCTTTTGACTCATAGCGGAAAATTTAAATATTCAACAAATATAAATACTGTAAACTAAAAAATTTTTTTTAGCATGTGAGTAACTAAAACAAAGTAGGGATGAAAGTAATATGGCTATTTTGAATAGCGGGATTAGGGCCTTTTTTACCCAATACTGGTTTTAATACCGGTATTCTATGGTACTGTACATAGTTAAATATATATATATAAACTGCAAACACGCAGTATAATTAACGTAAAGAACGACGCTTCTATAGGAGAATATTCCGCGCAAGATGAGAGAGAGAGAGAGAACGAAACAAATTAAAAAATGAGGTAACCACCCGGGAATCGAACCCGGGATCTTCCGATTGCCGGTCAGATATGATAACCATTACACCATGGGCCATTTTTTCATTTGTTTCGTTCTCTCTCTCTCTCTCTCATCTTGCGCGGATATTCTCCTTTACAAGCGTCGTTCTTTACGTTGATATATATATATACATGTGTATATATATATATATTAAGGACTTAAGGAGTAAAAATGACAGATTTTCTAATTTTCTATTTGTGAAAAGAAACAAAAATAAATGTTTTATATAAATTATTCCATAAAAAACGTTTTTTATATAAAAAATTTTATTTCTTATGATGATTTTGGAAGTAACTTTTAAAGAAAGAGAGACCATTTAAGGATTCTTTAGCTAGATTGGATCTCAAATTTGTAAGAAATAAGCCAGCAGCAGAAAATGCTCTTTCAGATTCACCAGTTGGATGTGGTTTGTCATATTTATTCATTTTTAAATTATCTTCAATAAATCCACTTTTGGCAATAGAATATTGAGACTAAATCCATCGACACAGACAAGTTTTGAAATTTCTTCCTCAATAGATTTTTCGGTGATAAAACCATCTAAAGTTGTTTTTACTTTTATTTGGACGATTTTCTGTCTTCTTCACGGCAATTTTACGAATTGCTCTTAAATGAACGACCATTTCAGTGGTTGAACCTCCACCACAGTCAATAACATTTTCACATTTAGCGCATTCTGCTTCATCTTTATTCTTCTTTTCAAAATACTTCCAAACCTTTGATTTTATTGACATTTTCGTAATAATCTGAAAAAAGGGCAAAAGAAACTTTTAAAAGGGTTTTTAATTGATGTTTTTCCTTCACTTAACAACAACCTGCAACCATCACTCAGTTATAAATAGACTAAAGAACGTGTGGTTAATAATACCGAAAAACCGGTATTGAAAGCCCTGAGATCGGTATTACTTTTTTGAAACAATATCGGTTTTAATACCGGTATTTGAATACCGTTTTCATCCCTAAAACAAAGGTGTGTATATATACACCAAGCAGGTTTAATGCTATCATATATTATATATATATATATATACTGTATATATATATATAAATTATAATGAAAGCTTGGTTTGGCTGTTTTGGGGCTGGTTTTTAAGCATGATTTGGCGGGTTTTCAATTTTTCACCTGGCAACACTGGCCTAGGATGACAGGTTTAGTATTAATATTTTATATTAATGCATATCGAATAAATTTGTAATAATTTAAAATGTATTCTTACTAGAAAATATACAAACTAAAACAAAACCTGCTTATCTCTGTAACTGTATGTACAAACTTTATTACTGTACATAATTATAGAGATAAGCACATCAATAGACACCGGTACAAGGCCCAAGGGGGGGGCGACCACCTCTGTCGCCCCTCCCTTCGGTACGCCCCTGGTGTTCTATTAGTTTCTGCCAAAAATGTATATTTTATATGTTCTTGAAAAGTAATTTAATTTAATTTAAAATATAAACCTGAAATGATCAAATAATGCCCACCCCCTAAAAAAAAAATTCGTCTAACATATCTTATGATCGACCTAACTCTTACTGGTGAATATACTGGACTTTTTATGGCTTTCGATTCATATTTATTTGTAACCTTGGTTTGAATGTCCTTTTACAGTGGATATAGGATTTGCTATTTTGCAGGATGAAATTACTTGGTTTACGAATTAGCATGGTAGCATCCTCGTTAGGAATGGTTCTTATTTCAATTTATTATTTGTACTGAAATAAAACAAATAATTGGTGGTTATTGCAACAGCGTAGTCCTCACTGATGGATTTGATTAGTTGGTTAGATATTTATTTTGGGAAGTAAATGCATTAGAACTTTATACTTTTAACAAATTAATGTACCTTTCTTTCAACCTTTCAAAGGTTCCGCGCGATGATTCCTCATTTCACGAAAGTCAGCTTGTCGCCCTCCTCTCAGAGGAGAGATTATTATCGACAGATTATTTTAATTCTTAATAATGCATTTGTATTGTTAATGTTGGAGTGAAATGTACTAAGAACTTGAATTTTAAACTGCTAGAAACTTGCTAGAAATTATTGATACTGATGGTTTGGTGGAAAAATGGTGGCTCGAAATGTTTGAGAAGAAAAAATCACTAAAACGTAGAGCCTGAGCTCTCTTTTTATAATACAAGATTACGTGAGGGTACACCATCGAGTGAAATTACATAGCTATTAGATATATAGTAAAAAGAGATATAGATACGTAGATAGATAAAACATCGACTTCTGAGTATAATAAAAAATAAAATAAAGTTAGCCAAGATTTTTTCTGTTTTCGTTTTCTATGAAGTATTTCTTTGTTTAAAGAAAACAGAAAAGTAAACAGTAACTAAAATAATTATATTATACACCAGTTATTGACATCGTGTGTAGGAATTTTATTTTGAAATAAACGAACAGCTTTTTAATTATTGAGTGAGTATTTTTGTACATTTAATTTATGCTTTCTATTCTAAGTATAACATAGAAGGAATGTATTTACATCAAATTGATGTAAATATGACTTTACTCATGAATATGACTTTACTCATGAATAATATACTATGTATATATTATATATATACATATACAGTATGTTATGTATTTTTGATTAAATTAACATTGGTTAACCTCGGTTTTGCTTCCGCCCGAATTGTTCATTCTGACGAGGTCAAACTTGTCACTCCACCGTAGACCTACAGTTTAACATGGAATCCAAACGACGCCCCACCAGCAGCCCAGCGTCTTAACCACTAGGCTACCCATTTATCTACCAACCAATTTTTTTATTGTGTGGAAGGATGAACAGCTGGGTTTTGCTGCCGCAACCGGGTCTCGATCCCGGGGCCGATGGATTCGTATCAGCGACGCTGACGCATTTCAAATATATATATATTATATATATATATATATATATATATATATATATATATATATATATATATATCAGGTCGATCCTGAACCATCGTTCAAAGTTACATTGAACTTCTTTATTTTAAACTATCCCGTACGATGATTAATTTTTTCCTACGAATTATTATTTCACAATATATATATATATATATATATATATATATATATATATATATATATCTCAGGGGACCATTCTGAGTTTGTGTGTGTATATATTATATATATATATATATTATTATATATATATATGGGAATGAACTCAGAATGGTTCACTGAGGTTTTTTATGATACACACAGACCGTGCATGGAACAAGGAACTCTTCTAGGATAATTAAATCCACTATAGTCCGAAGAAGTGATGGTAAATGACAAATACCATAGTTTTTCTTTTTCATGATGCTAGCCCGACGTGAGCAACGGGTCACTGGCAAAGAGGTCCCAAAAATATAGCTTCCCTCACCAGCTTTGGGACAGGATCTAGGGTTTAAAGCAGCCTAGCCCAGCTACATTTAGAACCTCAATATAAGCAAAAGACTCGCTGCCTTCACGTCAGATTGAATACATCAAATAAAAAGGGGTAACTATTATATTATTAGCCAAAAACCAAAACTTAAACCTCAACTGGCAGAAGTGGACGCTCAATTCTGCCAGTTGAAGTTTAAGTTTTGGTTTTTGGATAAAAATATAATAGTTACCACTTTTTCTTTGATGTATTCAATCTGACGTGAAGGCAGCGAGTCTTTTGCTTATATTGAGGTTCTAAATGTAGCTGGGCTAGGCTGCTTTACCCTAGATTTTTCCCAAAGCTGAATCCTATCTGCTTTGCAGATAGCTGGTGAGGGAAGCTATATTTTTGGGACCTCTTTGCGAGTGGCCCGTTTCCCACGTCGGGCTAACATCATGAAAAAGAAAAGACTATAGTATTTGTCATTTACCATTACTTATTCGGACTATAGTCGATTTAATTATCCTAGAAGAGTTCTTTGTTCCATGCACGGTCTGTGTGTATCATCTACACACACACACACACACACACACACATATATATATATAAAACACACACACACACATATATATATATAAAACACACACACACACACATATATATATATATAAAACACACACACACACAAATAATTTAAACATTATTTACACGAAAGACCAAAAAACCCACATTGCTTCATTTCCGTTCAAAGAGCGATAATTTTTCGCTCTTAAAAAAAAAAAAAAAAATTACATTTTAATTAATAGTTAAAAAAAAAAAAAAATGGTGATTTCAAATAGAATTATTATCTTTTGGGTATTATCAACAAAACGATATTTCTTTGTCGAATTTTTTTAATTTTGTTAATTTAGAATTATATTTTCGAAGGAATAGTGATAGAAATATTTGCTTGAATTTGTTATTTGAGATACGCAGTTATTTTCATTATTCACGTAATCTTTATGGCCATTTATTATTATTATTATTATTATTATTATTAAGGAGTGAATGATTTTCTGTCATTTACGATCCGGAAATAGTTATTTATAATGTGACGTATAGTTCCATAGTATTATAATTACCAAACCTTTTTCTACACTCCTTGGTATATAGTTTGTATATATATATATATATATAATATATAATATATATATATATTATAATAGAGAGAGAGAGAGAGAGAGAGAGAGAGAGAGAGAGAGAGAGAGAGAGAGATTGTGTTTGGGCAGATAAAACCTTACAGAAATATGAACTTACAACTGAAATTCGAAGCAAAACACATTAAGGGACAAACCCTTTAATCTGAATGGCACTCTCCGATACAGTGCCAACTAATTCCAAATGATAAAACAAAATTAGAGTAAAGATAACTTAAAGAAAAATTAGTTCATACGTACTCACTAATCAATGGAAGTATTTTAACATAAATAAAAGAAAAAAAAAACATGCTTTGAAAATATTCCTATTTATATGTATATATATATATATATATATTATATATTATGTCATATCATATCTACTTTTTATTTTGTTTTTATAACAAAATAAAATCGGACACAAGACGAGTGTTTCCAATTAGTCTCTTTGTTTAAATGAGTAAGTGAAGGCAAGATTATAGTGTCTGTATTAATAACAGAGTTATAGTGATTATATATATATATATATATATATATATATATATATATATATATATATATATATGTGTGTGTGTGTGTGTGGTGTGTGTGTGTGTGTGTGTATATATATGTATGTATATATTTTGACATTGTGTATACGAATCATCTGTATATACATACATAAATACGTAATTACACCGGATATATGTATATACTTCATTTTGTAAGAAGTGAGTGTTTGTCCACCTATAGGCCTATACGTATATCTTAACGTGTTAATATATTGACGTCTGTCAATACCCTAATGTCAATACCTTCATTTCATCTAAAAAATATCGAACTTAAGAACGATTTTGTATAAATGCGATGTAATAGATATATATACACACACACACACACACATATATATATATCTATATATAAATACATATACACGTAATATATGTGTGTGTGTGTATATATATATATACACACACACACACACACACACACACACACAGACGTCCCTCCATCTTGAAGTCAGTTTAGATTTTGTATTTTGAAATCTACGATCGAATTTGATTCTAATATAAAACTTACGATTTTTTAAATAAAAGTATTCGCATTACAATGGACTAAAAGTGACCTTTCTGTGCTCCAAGTGTGAATTGTAAATATGAAGCAAGTCAATGAAAAGGAAACAGAATGTTTTTCCCATTTAAGACTGTTTGGATGGAATCTCAAAGAATTCTTTTAAATCCGCGTAAGTATATCTATGCGTAGATTCCCTATTTCAAAAGTCTATCTATACATACTCTCTATACAAGGTCTTAATCTACATATCCATCTCATTGTATATATATATATATTATATATATATATATATATATTATATATATATATATATATTTATATATATATATATATATATATATATAGGGTTTGGTATCCGCGGATAGTTTCGGATTATTTTTTCGAATTTATAATAATAATAATAATAATAATAATAATAATTAGATTTATGTGAGACTTATTTTTTTTTTAATAATTAAAGTTTTACGCGCATTCTATGTGTATAATGTCAGCTATAATGTCATATGTATAATTATGTATAACGTCATAATATCAGCTCCTTTATTTAAATGCGTATCAAAATGTCCGCTTAATGTATCTGTATTTAATTGCTCACTTCATTTGCTTCGGCGTATATATATATATATATATATATATATATATATATATATATATATATATATATATATATATATATTATATATATATATATATATATATATATAATGTTTATAATTTATTAATTAAACGTACCGAAAGATGTCCCATCTATCACCTCACAAAATTTTAAATCCGATTTGGTCATATAAGAAAGAATCTTTGGCTGTTTTTTTTACCAAGTGTTTTATATTTATTACTTCGAAACTGTATTTAATTTCTCTAATGACTAAAAAAATTTACGGTACCTCCTCCATTTATCACATAACCTACGCGAGGATTCTAACTTTTTACAGACTTTAACTTATTCACTTTCTTACAGGATATATATATATATATATATATTATATATATATATATATATATATATATATATATATATATATATATATATATATATATATATATATATATATATATATATATATATACTGTATATATAAACTTGACTATACGGAATAATATTTTGCTTTTAGTATTTATCCGATCACCGTTTTTGTATTGAATTTATTTACAGTTTGCTTCGATTCACAGTTTTCATATAAGGTTGTTTGCTTTAAGTGGTTAAAGAATGTACTAACAAAGTTTCAAGTGTGTTTCGTGTTTAAAACTTCCTAATCCGATTCGTAATGACCACAACATCCTCCGCGCGTGTCAGATGCGATAAGTATCGCTCATTTCCTCAAATATATACCCCATACCCTCTTGTCTCTGTTTTTAACAGTACTCTTATTCTCGGGCATTTTATTATATATAGGCCTATATATATATATATATATATATATATATATATATATACCATTACCGAGCGACTTTACTAGACATTTTTGCTGGATCTCATCATTGAGGTGAAACAAAACTCCTATTTTTTTCTTTTGAAATAGAGCCTTTCACTATGTACAATATTCACATATTCTCTCTCTCTCTCTCTCTCTCTCTCTCTCTCTCTCTCTCTCTCTCTCTCTCTCCTACCCCACTAAGATGAGGGGTATACCTTCAAATGTGACAAAGAACATTGACTCACTCTCCTCGTCGGTTTTATATAAAATAATAAAGCTTATTCCAAAAACATTTACCATCAAAATCAAATTTTAGTCGCCTTTTATTTCAAGGTCTACCCACTTTGCCCACAGTAAAAATAATATAAATCGTGACGCTTACAAGGACTAACATCAACTTTTCAATCCATTTCCCGATACGTTGCGGGTTAGGTCATGCCCAGTTAGGGTACGCTATAGGTTAGGTATGATTAAATTAATTTAAATTTGATTAAACGAATGGGGGCAAATAATAAAATAATTACACTTGTCATTTTTATTCCAACAAAGTGGGTATATTGTTCCTCTTATTTGGGTCTTCAGACATGACCTCGGGTGATGTTGCCTACCTGGAAACAAGTGTGTCATGGAATAACTTTACTTATTTCTTTATTCTGTATATTACGTACACAAATTACATAATTACGTACATAAGTTACAAAATGTAATTTTTGTACATTAATGAGTACATAAATAAATTTGTGTCCACAAATTTTGTAATTTGTGGACGTAATTTTGTAATTTATGTACATAAATTACAAAAACAATTATTTTATATTTTTCCCTCTATGGTAACCATTTGAAATAATCCCAAAACATGAATAGAACTAAAATTTACTAGAATTATTATTAAAAAGAAATGGAGGAAGTGTAGTTTACGTCCCCCAGTGGTGCCTAGTGTAGTTTATGTTCCCCTACATTATCCTAGTGTAGTTTGCGTTCCCCAACTTCGTCCGCATATACCTAATCAAATAAAATGTTAAAACTAACGAAAATATTACGACTTAACCTAACCAATCGTCAATTTATATATATATATATATATATATATATATATATATAATTTGACGATTGGTTAAGTTAAGTCATAATATTTTCGTTAGTTTTAACGTTTTATTTGATGGATTCATTAAAAAATGTCTCCTAAAGATCCTAGTGTAGCTTACGTTCCCCAACTTTGACTAGTGTAGTTTGTGTCTCCTTTTGCGTCAGGGGGACGTAAACTACACTTGCTCCGAAATGTCTTTTATTGTATGTCTGCCAGACAATTCCTAAATCAAAACATATAATACAGATATAGATTTAAGTATCTATATAGATAGATAGATAGATATGTAGATAGCTAGCTAAATAGATAGATAGATAGATAGATAGGTAGGTAGACAGATAGATAGATAGCAGTCATGTAATACAAATTTATTGAAAAAACACACAGTTTGGCATCGTATTCTTGTGAATCGAAGCGATAACAACCTGTACTGATAACCCTTTATCCGTTCCAGTATATAATTTGAATTTAATCTAATAGATTAAAGTGTCTGTGAACACGGTGTGAGGGCTTTTCCCGTAGTGGTCAAACCGCTCCAAATTGACCTTTGAACTTGCGCTCTGCATACCCATCAATTACGGCATTTATGGCCCCAGAGATGAGGATGATGATAGCATTGGTTTGGTGCCGGCTACTGTAAAGAGAATTTAAAGTAACAAAATAAAATATGACTTTATAAAAGAACTTATTTATTGCTTCATTTCTCTCTCTCTCTTCTCTCTCCCTCTCTCTCTCTCTCTCTCTCTCTCTCTCTCTCTCTCTCTCTTTATATAGATATATATATATATATCTATATATATATATATATATATATATATATAATATATATATATATATATACCTGTACTTACCCGTGTGATTAATTAGTAAGATGGTCACCTGTGGCCATGGATGACATGATGGTATGGAAACTTGTATACCTGCCGTAATTGAAACAGAAATTCCATGAAGTAATTTTAAAATGTTCCAATTTTCAAAAAAAAAATTCTTATTAATTATTTAATCCAAATTCCGCTTCTGGATAAAAATCATTCACTGCTAAATTATCGAAAGCTTCACCGAAGTTAAATATTTCGTTAAAACTCTTGTTTGAAATATTTTTGTATTTCTTTCTTTGAAAATCATATTTGTTTGATAAATTTTATATATAAAAAAATATATTTTTTTGGCAAAATTGTGAAAATAATAAGTGAATTTTTTAATAAAAAAAAATAATTGTCTTATAAATATGTAACAATATTGTCCACTACTGGATTATTACTAATAATAATAATAATAATAACAATAATAATAATAATAATAATAATAATAATAATAATAAAATAATAATAATAATAATAATAATAATAATAATATAATAATTTCGTTAATTTATTCAGTAAAACAAAATTAGAAACGTTAAAATAAACTTTTTTAAATAGTTTCATCACAAAAAAATGTAAAACGTAAAAAAAATGTAAAAAAATGTAAAAAAAAGAGTAACTTCCGATATGTGGCGTGGAGGACTAACAGTGAGCAAACGGGAAGACAGGTACGATGGTCACAACACTTAATTAAGTTCGGACAGACAGGTGAGGGCGCGTGGGAACCACTCTGACAGGTGAAGTAAAGGGGGGGAGAAGTAAAAATAGGGGGTATGCTGGGTGAGATGAAGCATTTTGCCGGGGGAAAGGGGGGGATTACAACAAAAAGAGATGAAACGTTATGATTGTACAGGATTGCAGTTTTCACTGGCGATACAAAAGAAACGTTTCGTGAGGAGAATAATAGAAAACAATTGATGGGAGTATATAGGATTAAAATAGAAGCTGAAACGTTCTGGGCAGGAAGAACTAAGAAACAATTTATTGAAACGTTTCAAGGGAGGGATTGTCATAAAAACGTTTCAAAGGAAAGATTGTCATAGAAACGTTTCAAGGGGGGGAGATTGTCAGAGAAACGGTTCAAGATGGATGGAAAAAAAACAACATTTGACGTCCGTTGAGGAGGAAATTGAAACGTCATTTAACAAGCGCTCCATCGAACCAACCAATCAAGCAGCGAAACATCTCATCTCACGCAAGCATCATCCCCAACATCGGATGAACTTTTAATGAAAAGCTCTCCGTCACGAGAGGGAAAACATCTAACAAAGAAGGTTTGACACAGGATCGATCAAAGAGCACTCACGGCGCGCGTCCAAACCCATAGTCGATCCCACAACTACTGTGGGTCACGTTTAATCCCGCTTGTATTCAATTCTGGGAAAAATGTTGACAGGTTGCTTTTGAATTAGGTTGTTGGGTTGTTTCTTTGCCAGTTTCACACACACACACACACACACACACACACACATATATATACACACTCATCAATTAAGATCTTTATTTACAGTATATCGACACCTGTGCCAACTTAATCTAACCTGTATTACTTGACCTAACCTAACTAATCCGAATCGGTGAAATGTCGAACGCTCGAGCGGACAGACATCTTTATTCAATTCATTTCTCAAAAGAATAAAAGGATTTAAAAGAAATAATTTTTGTGCAAAGTTGTAACAGACAAATTTTCAATAACAGATTTTCGAGAATGCAAAATGTTTTTCGAAAAACTTTACAAACAAAAACACTATTTTTTTTTCCTCCAATATGGTTTTATTAATAGACTTAAATTCATGGGGATACGTACGAAGCTTTCCTAGGAAGAAGTGGCTAAGCGACAAAAGTTTTTACTTTTGTCGTTTAGCTACTTCTTCCTTGGAGCGTCTCATATTATCGTTACTGCGCTTCTTCCAAAATGAGAGAGGTATGCATAAATATATATTTGATGCCATACCCATTTGAGATTCTCTAATTGTTTAGAGGCGAAAGCTTCACCGTTCGATCCTGTAACGTAATCTAATACCCAAATAATCTACCTATATAACTCATGCAGTGTAGACTAACTGGGCATAAGTTGACCTAACTTAACGTCAGAAAACTCAGCCTTATTAATTTAACAATAATAATAATATAAGCTATACAAAAACAACTTAATTTTTGTTTATATTCCATTCGAATGCCTTTTCGGTTCTGAGAAATTTGGTGAAAGGGGCAAATCTATTATACCCTCATTTTACAGGTCCTTCGATACAATCCATGAGATATTGAGACATTAGTTCCATTCTTGGTCTTTGTATACTATGATGAAAGTAATGCATTACTAAATATACTAATAAAATTGGGGTATATATATATATATATATATATATATATATATATATATATATATATATATATATATATATATATATATATATATATATATATGTTTAAGGGTGAAGGTAAATATTTAATTGACAGGTGACTTCAAAATTTGGGTGGGTGTGTAAAACAACTGCGTAAATTTGATTACAGTATTAGCCGAGTTACTTGAAATCCAAATTTTCGGTGTATGCCCTATAAAATTGATAATATTAAAAAAACTAAAAATTTCTTTACATTTTTTTTTAATGGAACCCCCTCCCCTACATTCACGACAGGTCAAAGTTTAAATAAATAGGGAAAAAAAATCTCTAGTATTGACTATTAGAATATCAGTGACAAAATTTGCACAAATATCTGTGATAATCTATAATTATTATTCTAGATTAATTAAGTGTGAATTAATTAATTGAGGATATATATTCAGTATATGGTTCCTAAAAGTAAATAGACACCGCAATAATAATTGCTCTCAAGAACAAATGGCAACGTTCATCAATGAAATGCCAGAACGTGTGTTCAAGGGTCAAAGGGCAAAAGCAACACGATTATAAATATATTGATTCAATAAATCTATTATTTATTGACATTTATTATTACTGTAATTAAAAAAACTAAGGAAAAACTTTTGTTTCACCAATCAACGCTGAAGACATTCGTAATCACAGCTTAAGTGGAAGTGAGAAGAAAAGTTATACATATTTTATATACAACATCATTCCGTCCATACTCCCATTTCATGGTATGAGTAGCTCGTTGCAGTATTGCCGAGAAAACGGAGGGTTAATGTACTAACAAGGCTTCTGTAAGTAGTTCATCGCCACTAAAAACAACATTGCTCTGTTTTATCATAATCCAAAGTATATCCAAATCCGTGTCCAATATATATTCCGTTTTGTGTATATACACTACATATATAGGCCTACTAGAGAAATTTTTGCTACGCCGATTAAATGATAACTTATGGACACCTTCTAATTAGTTTGATTTTCGAGGGTGCCACTCAACTAATCTGTGTATCTATGTATTGAAGGAAGCTGACAGTAATTCAACTATTTATAGTTGTTTCTTGGATATAAGTAAGGCATATGATGCAGTGAACCACAATATTTTGTTTAAAAAACTAGAGGACAGGAAAGTTCTCATGTACATATTAAATGTATTGAAATTTTGGTATACCCATAATCTTTTACGTTAAATGGGGCAATGTATTGTCCGCGTGTTTCGGTTCCTCCTGCGGAGTGAGGCAAGGCTCCTCGCTCTCTCCTCTGTTGTTTAATGCGTATACTGATGGTTTAATTGCTTCACTTAATGAGACGAAAGTTGAATGTTGTATAGCTAACATGAGCATAAATAATTTAATTTATGCCGATGATATGATGTTAATAAGTCCTTTTGTCAAAGGTCTGGATTGTCTTCTAAAAATCTGCGAATTATATTTGCAGAACTATGATTTTTTTTTAATGTTACAAAACCTAACGTTATGCAGTACCATTCCACAAGCTCTAATCAGTCAGCTGATATTAGTTTCAAATGAAAATGAACCAATGGAGCAGGGGTTCTTAACCTCTGGGTCGCAACCTAAACTTGGGTCATTAATTGTCATTTATCATTTATTTATGTTATCCTTAATCATTTGCCATTATTATTATTTATTTTATTATCTATTACGAATGAACTGTTTGAAGGCATTGGTCGCCGAGCTAGCCCCGAGACCAGAATTTGGACCGCAGCCTAAAAAGGTTAAGAACCCCTGTTAAATAGAGGAAGTACAAGAGTTTAAGTATTTGGGTCACTTATCACCAACTCCTTGAGGATAACTCAAATACAAGAAATAATATCGATGTTTCTATGCTAAAGTAACACGACTATAAAGAACTTCCGATTTTGTACAAGTGAAGTTAAAGACACTCTCTTTCGTACCTTCTGTACTAACTCTTTAACGCCGACCGTTGCCTTATAGCAACATGAGATTGTCAATCGATTTTGAGCCTTTACCATCTGAATGTATAGGTTATTTTGGCTTGAAGAGGAAAAAATTGATATAAAAATGTCATAATTTAGGCATGAAAGGGTTAATTTAACCCTGTCATGCCTGAATCATGGAATTTTTATTTAAAATCTTTTTTCTTGTTCAAGCCAAAATAACCTCTTATATTCAGATCGTAAGGTTCAAAATCGATTGTCAAGCTCATGTTGTCATAAGGCAACGGTCGGCGTTAAAGGGTTAATATACTGTATACGGACAGCAACTCTGGATGAATTATAAAAAAGTTTCTGACAAAACCCTAAATTTGCCTTTTTAACAGAACTTTCAGATTCTTACATAAGTTGCCCCCAAGATGCTCAGCTTCGCAATGTTTGCTAACCACAATGTTTCAAGCCTTCCAGAGGTAACAAGTCATCAATCCTACCATTACATATGTCATCTAAATTATGGACCTCATGGTATGAAAAAGTTTGCCTGCAGCTCCAACCTAACCTAATTGCTATATATATATATATATACACGGTGAACCAAAAGTAGGTGGACAGTAGGTTGAATACGGTTTGTGTTATATTATATTATAACTATGGTGTTCATTATAACTATGGTGTTTGTGTTTTATTATATTAAATATTATAACTAAATTTATTAAATTTTATTTTGTATTTATATACAAAAAAATTAAATATGTATTCTCAAAATAAACGTTATCATTTACTGTCCACCTACATTTGGTTCACCCTATATATATGTGAGAGAGAGAGAGAGAGAGAGAGAGAGAGAGAGAGAGAGATAGAGAGAGAGAGAGAGAGAGAGTAAAACTCATTTGATTGTATGAGGTTTTAGCGAATATTTTTACCAGATTCCTCTTTTAGTTTCAAAGAATTTCAAAGAATTAATTGGAGTAGATTGAATTCTAAACTGATTGTATTTTCTTTGATTTCCGGGCTCGCACATCATCGATGCATTTTAAATGTATTTCATAAACTATTACATATATTTTATCTATTTATAAATAGACAGAACTCGATATTCTGAAGAATGTATCAGAAATTATAACAAATCTTTATATATAATTTGTTTGAATAAAATAACATTTGTTTCGCCTAGTATATATATATATATATATATATATATATATATATATATATATATATATATATATATATATATATACACACACACTGTGTGTATATATATATTATCCACTCGTCCACATTGACGATTTATGAGGGTTTGAACGACGGTTCATGATCGATCTCTGCAGCAATCTCGCCTCATTTGCGGAATTTGGTGGAAGGCCGAGCTCTGCCTCCTGCTTCGTATATATACCTCGTTAACCTCGTTGCAGTTCCGTGCATTGGTCTCTCTTCACACGAAGGTCAAACTGGTGGCCCTGCCTTTAGGCCTCGCTTATACTGTATATATGTGTGTGTGTGTGTGTGTGTGAAATAAATACTAATCGCTTTCTAAATATTCGATGATTAAAATGGCTTTATTTTTGGAATGAAAAATCCACTGAATATTTTATTTGAATTCCTAATTAGAATTATTTTAAGGTCGATGCAAAATTTACTATTTACTTTTCACGATATGAAACATTATGACATTTGTCCGTAGATTTAATTATCTGATATAATAACTGAGTGTATATAGTATATACACCTTTCCTTTCAACCTTTCAGATGTTCCGTGCGATGATTCCTCATTTCACGGAGGTCAGGCTTGTTGTCCCTCATATATATATAAAACTGCGAATAGAGCCGGTTAGGTTATGTAACTTATATTTTGCTGATTAAACGTTTTTCATTTAGGGCCGTACCAACCGTGATGGCGCCCTGTGCAAGGCATTCCTTATGCGCCCCCCACCCCATTAATTCGGAACATATACTGTACATAATGATTATGATAGAAATATATAATTAATTAAAATACATAATTAATTAAAATACATAATTATTTAGTACACAAACAATACATAATACATAATTAATACATAATACATTAATTAAAAATCCAAATTTCATTCTACGTGGCAGCTCTAAGACCAACAATTTGGCGCCCAGCCCCACCCCACGTCGGCGGCCTGGGCAGCGGCACCGCTCGCCCCTACTTTGGTACGGCCCTGTTTCCATTGATAGAATATTGGGCCTAGGCTTAGTATCCTAAGTAAGTTATGTCTTCTTTGGCAGTAAGCCTTGTCTTGTTACATTACACTACAAACAGTAGGCCTATTTACTTTTTGGCATTATTAACTGCAACACAACCCCAAGCACGGTAGTGGGTACGATGTTAAAAAAATGTTTAGTGCAATTGGGTCGTATGTAGTTATGATTAATAAAGTTATACGGTTTGGTTGAGGGTTGGATGTACTGGATTGACTACAACAGGTTAGATAAAACAATAGGTTGGAGGTTAACTTTGGCTGAGTTGGTTTTTAATGGTCTGGCTCTTGTAATATAATATAATATGGCTCTTATAACTTATAATATTTACCAGGAACTTTATTTTAAGTTATACAAAAATAAGCTAAAGACACGGAGGGTTCAGTTTGTGTAGAGCAAGAGTGAAGTGATGCGAATATATTTACATTGGAACAGGTGCATTTGTACTGCCATGAGGAAAACGCAAGCTTGTGATGGGCCTTGCTCCTAATAATTATACACTCAGACCTATAAAGTAAGAAGTGTCTGCAATGCAAACTAATGACACAAGCAAAGATATGATTAATAATTTGGCCGCTTATTAGATTATGATAACACAAAGCATTAGTACTTCTTGTGGCGATAAACTACGTGCGGAAGCCTCGGTAGTATGTTTACCCTCTATGTACCCCCTATACCCGTAAGATATTAGGAATCCAGAATGTTTGTGCGAGTTCCCTCGTTTTTATAGCATAGAATGATACGTCGCTATGTCCCGTGCGACATCTTTCGCAGCATCTGCGGTGTAATTGTTGGAAATGCGGTAGTAACAGCATTCTTCAATTCCTCATTCGTCTGGTCGCGCTGTTTTGCCACAATCAGTTTGATGTATCCCCCAAAGAGAATTGTCGCAAGTGCTGAGGTTGGGGCTCCTTGCAGGCCACGTCATTGGTGTTGGAGATGTCGCAGACTCGCGACCGATCCACCTCCTGGGAATGCCTCATTCAAAAATTCCCTAACTGTTAGTGCATAATGAGCCTGCGCTCTGTCTTGCTGCAGCCATGCATCATGTCTTACGCCAAGTTCGTCAAGTTTTGGTATGAACTAGTTTTGCAACATGGTCAAATAAGAAGCTTGATTGACAGTGCCATCAAAAAAAGTATGGACCAACCACATAGCGAGCGTTTAATGCTACCCACATCATGACATGAGGCGGGTTGTGTTCAATTTCATCACCGTAATGAAGATTTTCTTTCGACCAAATGAAGATGTTTCGTGCTACGATATATAGAGCATTCATCGCTGAAAAAAAAACCTTCCCTCGGGAAGGACTTCTTGTGAAGATGCGGAGCATTTCTTTGTAACTTGTTTTCCTGTCATTCCTGTCATGACCAGTCAGTTCATTAACAAATTAGGACGCCACGGCCTATCTTTCAAGTCCCTTTGCATGTGGTCTCTCATCGTTGAACTTGGGATGCCAAGTTCTAAGATCTCTTCCTTGTTGATTTCAAAGTTGAGCGATTTATCGATTCTTCACCTGCAGCATATGTTTCTTGTCGGGTTGGTGTTCTACCAGTACGCGGCAAATCTCTAATGTTACCAGTGTCGAAGAGTTTTTTCTCAACGAAGCAACGCCAATTTACTTGGTGGATCTTTGTTAAATCTTTCACTGAACTTATTCTTTACGGTAGCTATCGTATCACCTGTCTTTCGACGTTCATGTACCCATGTGTTTATTATAATACGTTTTTCAACGCTGTATGAACTTTTGTAAGGGTATAGGACCCGCAAAGAAAAGAACTATATTTTAGTGGTATAGGGACTTCTCGTCCATCCTGTACATGGCAATGATTCTGCGAGCTACTCGTACCCTGAATGGATACGTATGGAATGGGCATTGTGTAAAGCAGCGAAGCCTTTAATTGCTATTTAAAACTTAAACTATTACACGATGTATCAGAAACTTTGATGACTATATATATATATATTATATATATATAATATATATATATAATTATATATATATATATATATTGGTGTCCATAAATTAAATTATTATATCTCTCTATCTGTGTGCATATATACACACTGTATATATATATATATATATATATATATATATATATATTATATATATATATATATATATATATATTATATATATATATATTATATATATATATATATACACACTGTGTGTGTGTATATATATTATATATATCAACAGTTATAATGTTATAATGTTATAATGTTTCAGACCAACAAAGACCCTAGGATCCACTCATGGCTGGTCTACCTAACTGTGTTCGTAATCGTGTATTGTGTATGTCCTCCGTGGTGGCGGAGGGGACCTACAATTTTACGTGGGTTCCGAACCACAAGAACATAAGAAATTTATGTAAAAACTGCCGGTAAATTGGCAACGACCAATTTTTACGAAACTAAATAATTTTCAATTTAAAAATAATTAATTATCGGTTTAAAACTAAAGATAGAATCTCTCGATCCAGAGGATCAAGTCATAATAGACTACTATCCACAAATATGTTACACTCTATATCTATTTATAACGGACATGCAAATATATCAGATCCAAAGAATCCAGTCAATTTCATTACGGTATCCATCAAGTCACGGTCCATATCGATTGCGGACTAAGTCAAAATTTACAACCATATACATTATCAATTTAAAAATAATTAATCATCGATTTAAAACTAAAGATAGAATCTCTCGACCCAGAGGATCAAGTCATAATAGACTACTATCCACAAATATGTTACACTCTATATCTATTTATAACGGACATGCAAATATATCAGATCCAAAGAATCCAGTCAATTTCATTACGGTATCCATCAAGTCACGGTCCATATCGATTGCGGACCAAGTCAAAATTTACAACCATATACATTACAATATATACACTTACGAGGAAAAGTGTAGGTGTGGCTGTAAAGACTGTACAGTAATGTAGAAATGTGTGTGCACCCATTATGGGTCTCCCATTTAAAGGTGTTTGTGGGGCAAGTGAAGATCATGAGTTTTTCAATACCTCACAGTACTATGGGGGCACCGCTCGGCAGAGGAATCTCTTTAAATGGGGTGTGTAAGGACAGAGAGTATCCCCTAACCCAAGACGCTGCCTCCCTATATCCCACAACACTCGTGTTGAGCTGTGGGATCTATCCCCACAAAGCCTTAATTTTACTACCTTAAACTATACCCTTTCTATCAACATGCGCGTCCAATCGATTTTTAAACATGTTTATAGAAGTGCTACTAATTACTTCTACCGGCAAACTATTCCAGGTATTTACTATTCTATGCGTAAAAAAGTTTTTCGCAACTGCTGTCTCGAACCTTCTACTTGTCAACTTACACCCGTTATTTCTAGTCCTATTATATTGAGATATTTCGAAAAAGCTATCTCTATCTACGTTATCAAACCCATTCATAATTTTGAAAACCTGGATTAGATCACCCATTAACCTCCTAGTCTCGAGTGTAGTCAATTTTAACTCCTTAAGCCTATCCTCGTACGACTTTGACCTAAGAGACGGAATCATCTTAGTTGCTCGTCTTTGAACTCTTTCGATTTTGTCTATATCTTTGCGCATATGCGGATTCCAAAATTGGACCGCGTACTCCAAATGGGGTCTAACTAATGACTTATAAAGAGGAACTATAATATCGCGCGATTTGTACTCAAAATTTCGAGCTATAAAACCTAACACTTTGTTCGCCTTATTGACCGCTGCTGTACTTTGTTTCGCTACTTTTAATCACCAGTGACTATAACTCCTAAATCTTTTTTCTTTAATGATTAAATGAATATTACAATTATTGCCATGTTACAATAATGTGAATATAATAATAAGCAGTGGTGAGTCAAATGGACTAATTATTTTGGGCCAAAAGAGTTGAAACACCTTATTTTATTTTATTTTCTTTGGAATAAGAGGTATTAAGAGAAATTACTTATAACATCACTGATGTATATTGGGTATTGATAATAATTAATGAATTTAGTAACACTTGTCAAGGTTTGAACTTCTTCAGAGATTTGGTGTAATTATTATTATTGTTTGCTATATTATTTTTAATATGCTATAATTTTTCAATTTTTATAATGTCTTGGTAAGTGTGAAAATAATGTCTCTTATGTTTCAGTTTATATTTACTTTATATATATATATATGCGAAGTTAAGCGACATTGGGTCTGGGTAGTAGTTGGATGGGAGACCGTCCTTCGCGCCCAGATTATGTAGCGACCCGTGGTTCGGATCCCACGTAAAGCTGTAAGTCCCCTCCGTCATATGACCTTAGATGTTGCGAAGGAGGTTAAACAACCCCAATAAAAAAAAAAAAAAATAAATATATTATATATATATATATATATATTATATATATATATACAGGGTGGGCCGAAAGTCTGGATCCATAGGAAAATATTTATTTTAATACATAAATTACAACAAATGGTAAATACTTAAAATGAATATCAACTTTAACTCGTAAATGCGTATCCGTGATACTGTACAGTGGTTCGTACTCCAGTATAAACAACAAATTATAACAAATGCTCAAATTGGCGGCCTCTGACATCGAGACACTTAGGGATGGAATTTATGATTTTTAATAATTCTTCGAATTGACGTTCTCGAGATGCGTGTTTCATTTGATAATCTTCTTGTTGACTTTACTGGACTATTCGTTAAAGTTTCACATACCATTGCAGAGGTATTTTCATCAGTTGCAGTTTTTGGACGACCAGAACGCCGTCGATCATGTACACTTCCTGTTTCTTTGAAACGTTTAAACAACTTGCCAACAGTCGCATGTGTTACTGGATGCTTATCAGGATGATTTCTATTGAATTCGGTAGCAACTTCTCTGTGTGTAGCGCCCTGTCTTGCGTACATGAGCACAAGTTCTACCCGGTCTTCTGTTGTTAGATTCGAAGCCATTTCTGGGCTGAAATAAAAAAAGTATTTGAGTATTTATACTGGAGTACGAACTACTGTACAGTATCACGGATACGCATTTACGAGTTAAAGTTGATATTCATTTTAAGTATTTACCATTTGTTGTAATTTATGTATTAAAATAAATATTTTCCTATGGATCCAGACTTTCGGCCCACCCTGTATATACACACACTGTGTATATATATTTATTTATTTATTTATTTACTATATTTACTTTATTTTTATTACGTATGTGTGGATATTCCACGTAATTTTCATTGTGATTGGCGTACCTCCCCTCGTATATTTAAACTAGAAATTGATATGAAATCCAAAACATCAACGGCACATCATTACTCAGAAGTAGCAGGAAGGTTTCATTTGACTTTATCAATTTAACTTAAAAGTTCTACGGTGATGTAACTCTTCTGTCCAAAATCAGCGTTGCCCAAAAGAGTTGCGTTACTTTAAAATCTCTTATTTTGTTTGTGTGTGCGTGACTTTACTCACGACTTTTTCAGGGATTTTAAGTGACACTAAATTTCTATTTATAAATTTTGTTTTTTTTTCCGCAGAGACTTTAAAAGAAAGGACCAGGAAAACTAATTATGGCATATACAGATTTGCCCAAAAGGGCTGCATTAATCTAAAACTTTTTAAATTCTAGGCATTTATGACGATCTACAAACAGTTTCAGCGTACGATGTCCTCTTTGTAATAATAAATACAGTATACTGGTATGGGTTATTTTGGTGCTAGTTTTATATTTTATAGCAAGGCTCTGCTGACACACACACACACACACACACACCACACACACACACACACACACACACACACACACACACACACAACACACACACACGTATATGTAGCAATTTCGTGCATTGGTCTCTCCTCACACGAAGATGAAGCTGGTGGCCCCACCTCTCTCTCTATTAAAATACTGTTCTCCAATCCTGAAATATTTGTTGGATTTATTTTTTGTTTAATTTTCCACAAATACCTCGCGAAACACTTCTAAATTTCATTGAAGACTTTTCCTCTGACTCTGATATTCTACTCGTATAAAAATTATATCTCACGAAGTAACTGTAGTTACAATAACCAAGCAGACAACATGGTTAACTATTTGCCAACCAATCCAAATGTCTAATCCAACCATGCTATGATGCCGTCAACCACGTCAAACACGTTCAAATTCTGGTAGCGAATTAAATAGCTCAATCATTGCATGGTTCGCTTAACCCTTTTTATTGTTTACCAAAGAGTTTTAACCATGTTTTGTATAGTTGTTGTAACCAAATAATTTTATCAATGTTTAGTATTTTATTTATAAAAGATAATTTTCTTTTCCGTATATCTGTAACTTCATTTGTTTTGCATTTTTATTGCAATTTAAAGTACATGGGAACGGGATGACCTATTTTCTTTCTTTTGGTAATCCAACATTTTTGTTATTGTATGAGCTTGATTCAGTATTAGTGCAGTTGCAGACCATATTATTCTAGTGTAA
>JAJOZX010007259.1:0-20000 GCA_023014485.1 Bathynomus jamesi | reverse complement strand
TTTTTACCATTTATGGGATTTTTTTTCTTTTCTATTTTAAAATTTTGAAGGAATTCCTTTCAGATTTCACGGTTACTCTCTTGAATTAAAAATGGCAAAATTTCAGGCAAGAAATTGAAAATTTAAAAACTTTAATTAAAATAAACTGATTTGGCTCCGAATAAAGGCATGAAAGGAACCCAAATGTTGTAATGATTAACGCATATATATATATATATATATTATATATATATATATATATATATATGGTGAACCAGATTCCGTCTGCATGCCGAATATTTACTAATTTCGCTTAAATGTTCAAAATGCAGGACATGAATCTATTTCCGTAAGTCATGCAGTTGTCTTACAGAAACTATTATACAGACATTGCATAGATTTTAGTAGAGACGTTGGCACACTCTTTTCAAATAATCATTTTTAGGTCCTGAATATTGCGAGGTCGTGACTCGTGACTCGCAGACTTCGGGTGACCCCACAAAAAATATGTAAATAAATAAATAAATAATAAAAATCTTGCAGTGAGAATTTCGCGGAACAAGAAGGTCATTCAAAAGGACCGCTCCATCCGTTCTCTCCATCCGCGACACTCTCTGTTATACAGCTAATTGTGGACATATAAGACAAAAATCACGGCCACTCATCATTCAAAAGAAGGAACGTTCCTATTATAGTAAAGAGTAAATTTTCCGAGGCAGTTAAGGCGAAGTACTTAGAAGGGACTTTTTTAACTTTAATGTTCAACGTAATAGACAGTTCCTAACATTGATATTTGATAACTTTGATAACATCGTTGACATTGATATTATTGATCCTTTTTAGCAAAGCCTTCGGTATATAGGGTCAAAGGAGAGCCGTAAGCTCCTGGTTAATGTGTATGGGGTCCCCAATTCAGAACGTGATTCTGAGTGGAACTTCTCCTTTAAGCTATTTTGAAATATGTTATGGACCCAAACGGTTTAAAATTTTTATGTCAAAAGGAGCGTTACTGCTTAGTGCTTACAGTATATGTTACGTAATGTCCGCGCCTATATAAGGGGTTCCAGAAAACCTTAGTCCCCCCATTTGCAGTTTCCATGTTTACTTATATCGAAATAGTTTTTAGTGATTATAAAAATATATAATTCTTAATTTATTGCAGGTATTAAAATTATTCTAGCTGATAAAGTGATAATAATGGCTTCTCAATTAATTGGTGATTCGGAGAGGCAGCGTGTGATAGATCGCATACGAGCAATAACATTTCGGGAAGCTCGTGATGCTGGAGCCACCTTTACAACACGTTCATGGGTTGCCAAAAAGTTGCGAAGAAGTGAGGACTTCGTCAAAAGAAATTGGAATAAAACTTTGACTGAATGTGAAATGGATACAACCAAATCTGGGTGCCCAAATTTGCCACTCTCTCAGGAAACAAAGGACATCATTGAAAGCGGTACGCGTAAGCGGAAAAACAGCTGCGCTAAACTTTCTAGAAAGATCGAAGTGTTGAGAGGAAAGATCGTTAGTGGTGAGATCATTCGACTGTACCGTCATAGGCAAGGTTTAAAGCCTTGGTATGAACTTCCAAAGCCAAGAAAAACTCAACTTAACATCGATGACAGAATGTGGTTTGCCCATTATCTTGAAGATTGGGATGTGGATGATTTCATGCATTTAGCTGTCTCCGATGAATTTTTTGTTTACGTAACACGTCGGCCTAACTACCAAAATGATCGAGTGTGGGCCATAGCACCAGATGAAATCGATGACACTGAACATTATCGCGAATTATTAAAAAGTCCAAACTGTGTTGGTGTGTTTGTTTTGTTCACTGCAAAGAAGCTCATGTGGGTGCTGAAGCCAAATGGTCAGAGTTGGGATGGACAGTATTTTCGTGATATTATTCTATCCCAGCATGTCATTCCTTTTCTAAGAAACCCAAACAATGTTATGGATGTCGATCAGGTCACACTTCTGCACGATAAGGCCCCCTGCTTTAATTAAGGCATTAGCCACTCAACAGTTGTTGCTGAACCATGAGATCGATTTCTTTGGAAATGAAGAATGGCCAGGAAATTCTCCTGACCTGAACGTCTGTGAACACATTGGATCAGTTATAAAGGACAAGGTTGAATGTCTCTCGTTTCAAGAACCTGCACCAAATCGATTTTCGAAGGATACAATGACGCAACACATTGAAACTGTTTTAGCAAATTTGAGTAACGATCAAGATCTATTCACGTCACTTTTGGCAAGCTACCCAAAGCGAATTCAGGCTGTCTTGGAAGCCAATGGCAGGAACACCAAGTTTTAATTGTTTCTCATTAAATGCAGATTAAATTCTCTTTTGTAAGGTATGTTTAATTTTACTGTACCTCTAATGGTTTAGGCCATGGGCGGGTGGGGGTGCTAAGGTTTATTGGAGCCCCGTACATAGTAGTTTATGAAAGAAAATTAACATTGTAAGTGGTTTCACGGTTTGTAGTTGAGATATTTACCAAATTATAGTAAAAATTCCACATGCGGACAAACTTTTGATTTACTCTCTCTCTCTCTCTCTCTCTCTCTCTATCTATCTATCTATCTATCTATCTCTGCCTGTCTGTCTGTCTTTCTCTCTATCTATCTATCTATGTCCGTCTGTCTGTCTCCCTATATCTATATATCTATCTATCTATCTATCTCTATATAGTACCGAGTGTGCCAAAAGTCAGTTTACCGAAGAAAATGTTCTCCCAAGGTGAGTTTACTACAAAGAAAAAACCTGTTTCATAAATATATTTACAAAACATAAGAAAACAAAGAAAAAACTTCTGAAACCTATTTACAAAACCTGAGAATAGTTCTGGTTACAATAACTGTTCAAAATGTCGTCCATGTTGTTCGATGCACATCTTGTATCTGTCAACGGTTGACCGGCAAAATGCTTTACATAGTTCCTTATCATTGCTTAAGAACTGGAATTCTTCACAAATGTAGTCTTTAAGGTCCTGAAGACATGCTGGCTTTTTGCTGTAAAAAAAAATTGTCATAATGTTTAAATAATCATCAGGAGAAAACATTTTCCTCGGTAAACTGACTTTTGGGACACCTTGTATATAACGGGTGTGCCATAAAAAAAGGGTACATTTTAAAAAGGCTATACAATCAACATTTGTCATTTAATTTTAATAAAACTTCTACACAATAAAACATATGTATTTATCTATAGGCAAACAAGTTTTCAGACTAAAATATCAAATAATTCAAATTCTATCAACATTTAACGAAAGAGTATGATTTTTCTACTTAACATGCAAAAATAATTATTAAACCTTTTTAATATTTTTTTATAAAAATAATTTTTAACGTAAAATTTACCTGAAATTATTAAAAAAATTGTTCGAAATGCTTTCCTTCCATTTCAATAACTTTTTTTATTCTTGACTGGAATATGGGAGAACTTAGCAGAGCGAGTCTACAGGACTAGGATAAGATGTCGCTCATTTACGCGAGATCATCATTCAAAAATGGGAAGAGCTTCCACAAGAACAAGTAAATCGAGCCATAGATGAATTCCGGCAAAGAATAAAAAAAAGTTATTGAAATGGAAGGAAAGCATTTCGAACAATTTTTTTTAATAATTTCAGGTAAATTTTATGTTAAAAATTACACTGGGGAACAAATTTTAACTTTTTTTTTGTTTCTTGGACGTGAACAGGTCGGTCTTATAGGATTTTTTCCGCTGATTCCGAATATAGCCGTAGAATTTCTCTATCACCCAAGGTTACTGAGAAATTTGTATTTTAATATTTATTCAAAAAGTGTATAGAAGTTAGTAAAAATACTTCATAAAAATTATATTAGTGGCAGATTGGCATTTAAAATATTCTTCTTAAAACTTCTTTGTCACTGATTTTCTCTTGTAGTTTTCATTAGGAGCTTCTCGCATCAATGTCCAGCAGTAATCAGTTAACATTGCCGGATCCCACCTCCCTTGGTAGCGTTTCTCCATAGTAGCTATATCTTG
Source organism: Bathynomus jamesi (assembly GCA_023014485.1). Classification (NCBI taxonomy): domain Eukaryota; kingdom Metazoa; phylum Arthropoda; class Malacostraca; order Isopoda; family Cirolanidae; genus Bathynomus; species Bathynomus jamesi. The sequence goes on along the minus strand of JAJOZX010007259.1, from coordinate 16,012 downwards.
GTGGAACCTTTCTCCATGCTCATCGCTTACGTCGCCGAGGTTTTCAGGGAAGAAATCTAAATGGGAGTGCAAGAAATGGATTTTTAGTGACATATTACATCCCAATAACCTATATGCTTCAATCATGTCCTGCACTATTTTTTCATAGTTAGAGGCTTTGATGTTCCCTAGAAAATTTGTGACAACATTCTTCATGGCCTCCCATGCCACTTTTTCTTTTCCTCTCAAGGCATCATCAAACTTTTGATCTTTCGTGAGCTCTCTGATTTGGGGACCAACAAAGATCCCTTCTTTTATCTTTGCATCGCTAAGTCGTGAAAACTTTTTCTTCAAATATTTGAATGCCTCATCTTCCTTGTTCATTGCTTTGACAAAATTTTTCATGATGCCAAGTTTGATGTGAAGTGGCGGTAAGTATATTTTCTTGGGGTCAACTAAGGGTTCATGAGACACATTCTTCATTCCTGGGATACATTTTTGACGAAGTGGCCAATCCTCTACAAAATAATGCGAATCTCTGGCTCTGCTGTCCCATTCACAAAGGAAGCAGCAGAACTTCGTATAACCGAGCTGCATTCCCAGAAGAAGCGCGACGACTTTTAAATCCCCACATATATACCAACGAAACTGGTCATAATTAATCTGCTGAAGGATGAGTTTCATATTTTCGTAAGATTCCTTCATGTGGACAGCGTGCCCTACAGGAATGGAAGGGTATTTATTTCCATTGTGAAGTAGTACAACCTTGAGGCTTAGCTTCGAAGAGTCAATAAATAAACGCCAATCTTCAGATTTGTGCTCATGACCGAGCGCTAACAGCAGTCCATTTACATTATTACAGTAGCATAAACCACCTGACGAGGAGAAATACTGCATCAGATCTTTTTGGCGAGTGCGGAACGCCGATATGCTTGTATCTTTTGCCAGCAAATTCCATTCACGTAACCTGGAGCCCAATAATTCCGCTTTCTTTTTCGGAAGGTCCAAATCTCTCACGAGATCATTCAACATAACCTGCGTTATCATACGTGGTTTATTTGATTCAGGTTGCTGAAAGTCTGTATCTTTAGTGTCATCAATTTCCATTGGTTCAACTTCAGACTCTTCATCCAGTGTCCATGACTTTGGGGGAGTTGGAATTGGGTTATCATCGTCATGTAGTACTGGTCTCATGGCAGATGCAAGATTTGGGTATTGAATTTTATGTTTATTTTTGGCAGAGAATCCTGAAACGTTAGTCATACAAAAATAGCAATCCGTTAGGTGATCCTTGGGCTCTCTCCAAATCATTGGTATGGCAAATGGCATAGATTTGCGGGTACCTTTAATCCAACCCCTAAGAGTGACGGCACAGGAAATGCATGAGATATGAGGTGTCCAGGATTTGTCTTGGTCGCCTACCTTACATCCAAAATAAAGTTCGTAAGCCTTCTTCACGAGTGGGGTCATCGTCTTCCTCTGTGCCATTATGGTCAGTTCTCCACATACGTAGCAAAATGTATCTCTGGGATTAATATAGTTTCGATTCATGCTGGCGGAAAATTATTGAAATCACGGAAAACTTTTTTGAATGAAAAACCAATTTTTTCTATTATGAAAAATTTTAAAATTTGAGCAAAACTTGAAAAAAATTTCTTTCTTTTTATTAAAAATCTGTTTGTTTAAATAGCTATATTTTTTTAATGCAAAAAATATTATTAAATATAGTTAACCTGGAAAAAAAAGAAAGTAAAATTAAATTAGTACACTTAATTTTAACTAATATTTTGGGAAAACTCTGAGTAAATGGAAATATTATTTTCTCGAAAACTATGGGTGATAAAAAAATTCTGAAACCATATTTGGAATCTGCATCAAAAGTTCTATAAGAAACACCAAATAGTTTTCAAGAAACAAAAATGTTGTTCCCTAGTGTTATTTTTATAAAAAAATATTAAAAAGGTTTAATAATTTTTGCATGTTAAGTAGAAAAATCATACTCTTTCGTTAAATGTTAATAGAATTTGAATTATTTGATATTTTAGTCTGAAAACTTGTTTGCTTAGAGATAAATACATGTTTTATTGTGTAAAAGTTTTATTAAAATTAAATGATAAATGTTAATTTTATAGCCTTTTTAAAATGTACCCTTTTTTATGGCACACCCGTTACATATATATATATATATATATATATATATATATATATATATATAGAGAGAGAGAGAGAGAGAAGAGAGAGAGAGGAGAGAGAGAGAGAGAGAGAGAGAGAGAGAGAGAGAATAATAATTTTTTACGTCCATTTAAAAATAGGAGAATGGTTTTACTGTATATGCGCAGTAAGTATCGTATTTATTTATAAATATATTATCTTATTATTTCGTGATTTATTTATGAATATATTATTTTACGAAATCTTTATTTTATTGAGACCGGAAGTATGTTTTTCTGTTTATTACGTATAAACGAATCACGCTTTGAAATGTCATATATCTATGAAGCTATTTATATTTTTAATCTAAAAAACTTGTTCTTAACATCGAAATGAGGCTAAAACATTGTTGGATAATGTTTTATTTTGTAAACAATTAATTAGTTACATTTATGTAATTAATTGTAATTATTTTATTATCTTCAAACGTCAAAATATTACCTCATTCCTCATAAGATGATGCGTAACTATTAGATCTATGTCCATTTGGTCGACGGGACATTATAGTCACACTCTATAAAGCTAACCTAGCCTAACCTAACTTAATGTAACGCAAAATAACTTGCCGGTTAAATATACATGTCGAGAGAATGTACGTAACTTTTGAGGATATATACGAGTGTATATGTCCCTCCTTCCTGCCTATTATATATATATATATATATGCTAAATGGGCAAGTCATTTTCGTGTTATGTATTTCATTCATAGTTTAAAAAAACATGAGGATGTGTTAATAACTTTAAAAAAAAATCGAAATTTGAAAAAAAAGAGGATACTTTATGCGTGACTCATTTACATAAGTAATAAACAGGGACAGCAATCAGGTCCCAATACATTCTTAGGTTTTTTATAAGATAAGGATTACTATAAAGTGTAAATTGAAGATGGCAGATGCATGAAAGAGCTATAAAGGATAGTTTAGTGACCTGATTGGTAAATGAGGTGGATGAACGGAAAGAAAACGCGAATGCTAGTTTTGGAGTGTATGTAAAGTTTATACGTATCAGATGAGCTGTAGAGGTAAGTGAACGAACTGTGTATATACAAAACCTGAAGAAAGGAGAGTCCTTATAGGAATTCGTGGTGTATATATGTAGTGAAATGATTAAATATGGAAGTAGAACAGTCCTTGAATAGCTGTGTGGAAGATATGTCAAAAAGCGTGGGAAAGAAGTGTGTGTTCCGGGTGATTGAACAAAAGCTGTAATTGTACGACAGTATAAAATTAAGGGAGCCTTGGGGGGGGGGGGGGGTAAAAAAGATATGAATAATAAAAAAATAATAGGGTATAGAGAAAAACGTTAAAAGAGGACAAATGAACCTATATACGAATCCGTTGGTTGGAGATGAATATAAGGCGGCTTTAGAGAAGGGGAGAGGATGCGTTGATCAAATGTTCGCGGTAAAGCAGATTGAGAAACAAAATGGTAAGAAAAAAAGAAGGTTTATCTGGCATTTAGGAATTTGGCTAAAGTGAATAATTATACTTTGTGGCAAGTGCTTAGAATGTATGACGTCATTCGTATAAAAATTGGTGGCGCTGTCGCATCTGATATAATCAAATTGCACCGCGGCAATGTATTCAGAGAATAATGAAATAAAAGCGACTATCTTATATGTTTCAATATCACTGACAAATAAACTTTGGCCATTTACCCGTTACTAGATAAAGTAATTAATAGATAAAATAGAGCAGTCATTCAGTTTTAATTCAGAATTTGCTAAGTCGTTTGACTCATCAGAAAATTACCAAATTGCCAATTATGATTCACTTATCTGTTCGGGTGACTATTATCATTTCTTTTAGGGATGGTTAGTCAAATAACTATTTTTATATTTAAGCTGGTAATATACAGTATTTAGTCAATTAAAATTAAAACCTTTGCTTTAAAACTATTCGATTAATGGCAAGCCAAATATCTGGCCATGATGATATGATATATATATATATATATATATATATATATATGTGTGTGTGTGTGTGTGTGTGTGTGTATTAATACTGGAGAAAATACATTTAGTCCGTTTTCACTAAAACTTCATATATTAACGGATGTTAAATACACTTTTATTCTAACATGTTAACCTACAGCAACATATTAACAATACCAAATAAAGCTTAATAAATTTTTTGGTTTTTTCATACCTGGGGTGTGGTGGGGGTTCGAACCTCTGTTTCTAAAGATGCAATTTTCCCCATATGTACAGAAGGTACAGTAAAAATTTCATGTTTTTATTTCATTTAAAAAAAAAACAGACCTTCAAAAATTCAGATGTTTAAAAAATCAGCCGGTATATATATAATATATATATATATATATATATATATATATATATATATATATATATATATATGGTGTAACAAAAGTCCGTGTTTATAGGGAAATAAGTTATAAGAGAATTGAACGAGAAAATAGGTTTAACTGTACATTACAAACAATGCAATCAACTTACTAATTAATCCAGTAAAGGCTCAAATTGCATTCCACGTAGCAGGTCACACATTTCTACTCGTGTTTGACATATTTCTACTAATTGTTCTCGTTCAATTCTGTTATAGCTTATATCCCTATGAAAACAGACTTTTCTTACACCCTGTATAATTATAATTTCTAATTTTTTAACTAAAAAGTTATAAATTATCACTTTTTTAACTAAAAAAATAATTTTTATTTAAAAATAGTGGCGACCATAGAACGGAAAAGATCCATTCTCTCTGGCTCCTTTGACTCCTGACTTTTGCGCTACCCTGTATATATATATATATATATACAGAATGTTTCATGTCTGGAGACATTTGATTATTATTAATAGTATTATTGGTTTTGTTTAACCTCCTTCGCAACATCTAAGGTCATATGACGGAGGGGACCTACAGCTTTATGTGGGATCCGAACCACGGGTTGCTACTTGCTACATAGTCTGGACGCAGCGGACGGTCTCCCATCCAACTACTATTCGACCTAATGTCGCTTAACTTCGCTGATCAACGGGAAGCGGTGTTACGACATTGGCTACGACGTAGCCCGAGACATTTGAAATATGTAGAAAGAGTAATACAGTAATAGAGAGTATGACAGTTTTATTTTCAACATACTATTATACTCGTAGAAAATGTTCAAATTGTTCATCCTCAACTTCAAGACACTTCATTACTCGTAACAGGCAACCTCCCTGAACACTTCTGATTGTTTCGACAGAAATTCGCTTCAATTCCATCTTAGCTTTCAAATCTTCAATTGTTCTTTGTCTACGTAGAAAACAGATTTCAAATGTACCCACAGGATACAAGGTAAACAATTTGAACACCTTCCATAATAGTATGTTGAGAATAAAACATTGTCATAAAGTTGTATTACTCTTTCTACATACTTCAAATGTCTGCAAACATATGAAACGCCATATATATATATATATATATTATATATATATATATATATATATATATATATATATATATATATATATGGTTTCGCAGATGACACAAAGATATGCAAGGAAATATTGAACGAAGGTGACATAGAAAGATTACAAAACGATTTTGAAACATTATTCCAGTGGGCAGAAGACAACAATATGAAGTTCAACGAGGAAAAATTCCAATTTCTAAGATATGGTAATAACAAGGAGCTACAGAAGTAAGGGTACAAAACTCTGCAAGCCAAACAGATAACACCAAATCCACAAGTCAAGGATCTTGGAGTAATAATGTACTCGGATGCAGAATTCAGAGAGCACTATAACATCAAAATTACGACGGCTAGAAAAATAATGGGAATCATCTGGAGGAGCTTCCGCAGCAGAAAAGCAAACATCATGCTCAAATTATGGAAGAGTCTAGTCTTACCAATAATTGAGTATTGCTCAGTACTCACAAGAGCCCATACAGAAAACGAGTCATTGCGAACATTGAAACTATACAAAGGACTTTTACATCTAAGATAGAGGAAACGGAAGATGAAGACTACTGGTCTCGACTACAATCCCTGGAACTCTACTCCTTTGAAAGAAGGCGCGAGCGGTACACAATAATATACATATGAAAAATACTTGAGGGCTCTGTCCCTAACCTTAGAAATGAAATAGAAACAAACTGGAATGAGAGAAGAGGCAGATTTTGTACGGTCCCAGCTGCGGTGGGACAAGGGGCCATGAAAACGAGGATGGAAAATACCCTCAGAATACGAGGCCCAAAGCTTTTCAATGTTCTACCAAAAGAAGTGAGGAATCTCCAGCACACCGACCTGAATAACTTCAAGAACCAGCTGGACAGATTCCTGTGCAAAGTCCCTGACCAGCCATGCGCGGCTGGCTACGAGGGCAGGAGGAGATCAGACAGCAATTCCTTCCTTCACCAAATCCCGCAAATGAGGCTGAATGCTGCAGAGGGGTCGACCGTAGGTCGATACTGAACCGTCGTTCGAACTCACCTTAAGTAATCTTAAGTAAGTATATATATATATATATATATATTATATATATATATTATATTGGTTTCATGGCATATTGCCGGTGCTAGTGTCTTCGAGCAACTGATACAATGAACAAACCAAACCAACCAACATACATTAATTAAGGCATATATAGAAATTAGTGTTAGTGTAAGTACTCAAACAATTAGTCATAAATATTCTCTTTTGCAAGTAACATAGAAGCGAGCCTTAAAATAGGGCTGCTGCTCTTTCTATACACATGATTTTCCAACTTCCATTTTATTTCTAAAAAGGTCGTTAGTTAAACAATGAGAATTATTCAAGTATACAAACCTTTGCGCATCACAACAGGTTGTCAAATGCGAGTATAATGTTACTTTTGATATTTTTGCGACGCCTTTGCAAAAAATATGGCGGCCGTGGCCAACAATTTAACGTAGAATCCGATAAAAGAAAAAAAAAAACATGCGCCACGATGCCTATATAAATGAAGGTTATAGGAAGACTTACCCATTGACGCGTTGGGCAGACCGAATGTGATAGAAATGATGTATCTCACCCTCGAATAAATTAGGGATTTATTTCTCAAGGAAACAAAGCTTAATAGTGGTTAGCTTTAAGCTACTAGATTTAAGTACATTAAACATTAATGTTTGAGCCGTTTGATTCTTTTTGTATAACGTTTAAGGTCGTATGACAGAGGGGACCTATTACTTAATCACTTCCACCAAACATAAAGGCAGCCCCTTAAATAGCTAAAATCACGAGTCACAAAATCTGCTGAGGAGAGATTCGTAACCCCGCGTCTTACTATAAGTACTTAGCGCTTTCTAAGCTCGTAATAAGCCCTGATGATTTACTATACGAGAGATCATTAAACGACAAATAAATTTTTAAAAATATTTACAGTCCGATTTTTATAGTGATGTGGGAAACTTTTAAAAAAGTACAAAATTTAAAGACCAAAAAAAACATACTGACAAATTTACTGTGAAAAATAAAGACAAAATAAGATACAGGGTGTCCATAAATTACCTTTGCAAATTCAATTCAGTTTCAATTGAATGTGTAAAGATAATTTATGGATACACTGTATATACGTAAAAAGATTCAGCCATACTAAAGCTATTTGTTAAGAAAAAAAAAAATATATATATATATACGATATATAATATATATATATATATATATATATATATATATATATATATATATATATAAGAGCCTCTTTTGCCGAATACGTTACAAAGAAATTCGTATTGGTTCCACCCGATATTTATAGGCTTTACCAAATATAAATACAGAGTGTTGACAAAAGTAAATAGACACCGCGATGATTGCCCTTAACTGCTGAAACCAAGTTGTCAGGGTAAGTTCATTATAAAAAATAAACTATTACAGTAGGGTCGCGATTTAATGCGATTTAAAGCAAAGATTTCCGTACTTCGCGAACCCCTAAATTACTACTTTTTTTTAAATACCTCGCAAGTTTCACTGTATACCGCGATATTTGTTACGAGACTTCGCGAAATTATACTTCGTGAACATTCGGGGTCCCTATCTCGCGAAATGTCCCGACCCTACTGTACCATATGCATTTCAAAATGGCACGAAGCAGAAGTTCCGAGAATTGAAAGATTTCGAAAGAGATCGAATTTAATGGATTTTAGAAAGCAGAGAAAAGTCAAAGGGAAGTTTCGCGAAGGTATTGCACCCCATTATCAACAATTAGTAGGGTTCTTACGCAGTTCAACAATACCCAGAAAACAACAGTTGTTGATCATTTTGGCCGTCCAGCTCCAGCTGAAAGAACGCTTCATACCGTCAGAAGACTTGCAGAAATGAACTCTCGCCAAACCGCCGCTGAATTGGTAATTCAAGTTAAGGTTAGCTGTAGGACCATCAGACGATATCTTCACGACATGAGCTACTATTGCAGAGCAGCTAGAACGAAGCGCATTCTCATCCCTGGCGACTATGTCCGTTGCGAAGCCTCGTTAAAGACATAAAAGAAGAATGGGCTGGAATACCTCAAGTACAAATAGCGAAGCTCATCAGTGGAATGTCAGAACGTGTGTCAGTTTCGCAAAATGAAAAAGGGGAAATCAATACGGTTTTAAATATATGAGTTCAATAAATTTGTTATTATATATATTGGCTTTTATTATCAAATTAAAAACTAAAAAAAAAAAAAAAAAAAAAAAAAAACCAAAGGTGTCTATTTACTTCTGTCAACGATCTACATAGAAATTTAAATTTAAGTTCGAGTTTATAAATACCCAATACCCAAGTCTTTTTATGAAAATAGAACAATGTTCAGGTGTTCTACCTGAGTAGTATGGGCGAAAAATGGGAGAGTGCAGAGATGTTGCAGAGATAACGATCAATATTGCAAAAGGGGGTCGGGGTATGTTGCAAAGAGGGTATGCAATGAAGGGGGGAGAGGGTAGGGGTCTTCGGAGGGAGAAGGGAGGATGACCCCCCCCAAAGAGGTAGCTTTAAACTAAGAGAGGAAGAGAAAAGAGAGACGGAGGAGGTCTTTGGGGGAGAAGTTGGGATGTCCTTACCCCCCAAAGGGAAACCTAACCTAAGAAGGAAGGAGAGAGAGATCTTTATTCCGTCGAAGTTCGCATCATTATGAACCTTCTGAAGCCAAGCAGGTCTTATATAGAGGAAGGGTGAGTTACCAGGTACCACTTTTTATTTTAATTGTTCAGGTATACATTATTAGGGTGAGTTGCTAGATACTACCATTTATTTTAATTTACACGAGTTGCCAAAGAGTTTTTAATTGTTCAGGTATACATAATTAGGGTGAGTTGCTAGATATCACCATTTATTTTAATTTTTATTTATATTATGGAGTTGGTAGATATCACCATTTATTTTAATTTTTTATTTATACGAGGATAGTTGTCAGCTACCACCATTTATTTTAATTCACACGAGTTGTCAAATAATGTTTTTATTTATTAAAAGCAAGAGCAACTTTTCCTTAATGTTATTCAGAAAAAAAAATTCACTAGACAATGCAAAAAGAAGTCGTTCCATTATCATATCTCTTAGATTAATATTCAATTTACCATTCGTTTTCACTAAAACCTTAGAATATATACCGTCTATTTACTTTTGACAATCCTTTCTTCTCCGAGCTAAATAAAACACCATTACAGCATTCTGTTTATTCAGACGAAGAAATATACATTGGAATGATAAAAAAAACTAAAAATAAAAAATAATATAAGATATACGAAACGTATAATCGTCAATACGTTAAATATATTGAAAATAAATACATACACTTTTTAATTCAAACGAGTTACCGTTTTTAAAAGCAAATTAACTTTCTCCTTAAAATGGTTCAGAAAGAGAGTTAATTATTAAAACGAAACCCGATATTAACTCTGTCTATTTAATTATGACAATCATTTCTTGCGATTGAAAAACAAATTGCATCAGAAAAATAACATTACATACCTTATATATATATATATATATATATATATACACCTTACCTTACCTTACAACCTTAGAAAGGTTCCGCTCGATGATTTCTCACTTCGCGAAGGTCAAGCTTGTCGCCCCTCCTGTCGAGTTGGCCTGGTGAAGTAGTGAGTTGGATTCTTGCGCTCTCCACCTCACATAGCCAGGTACGCCCGGCTCATCGGGGATTGTTCTGAGCCAGGCGTCTAGTCTTCTTTTGAAGATTTCCACTGCAACTCCCTTCGTGTTTCTTAAGTCTTTGGGCAACTGATTAAACAGGTTTGGTCCGCTTACTACAAAACTATTTTCTTTCAGGGTTAAGGATGTTCCCTGTCTCGCCTTCAATTTGGGAATACGACACAGTCTACCGCTTCTACTTTCCATCGTTGTTTGGGGAGTTATGGGATTCAGAGTAAGATTAGGGACTACTTTTTCCATTATTTTCCAAGTGTAAATAATGGTGTATCTCTCTCTTCTCCTTTCCAGTGAATATAGGTCTAGTTATCGTAACCTTTCCCAGTAATTTAGTTCTTTGCACCCATAAATAAATACATACACTTTTTAATTGAAACGAGTTACCGTTTTTAAAAGCAAATGAACTTTCTCCTTAAAATGGTTCAGAAAGAGAGTTAATTATTAAAACGAAACCCGATATTAACTCTGTCTATTTAATTATGACAATCCTTTCTTGCGATTGAAAAACAAATTGCATCAGAAAAATAACATTACACACCTTTTATATATATAGTCTATATATATAGTCTCTCTCTCTCTCTCTCTCTCTCTCTCTCTCTCTTCTCTCCTCTCTCTCTCTATATATATATATATATATATATATATATATATATATATATATATATATATATATATATAAGAAAAACAATAATTATTTAAACATCGTTCTATTTACTTTTGACAAGCCTTTACACACGATGGAATGATCAAAATAAAAATAAAAAAGTATAAGAAAGTTATGTGAACGAGGAATATATATGATCAAAAAATAAAATAAAAAAATGTATAAACATCAATACAGGTGAAACACACACACACACATATATTAAATAAAAAATAAAATGGAAATAAACACATCCACTTTGTTCTGTCTATTTAATTATGACAATCTTTTGTTGCGATTGAAAAACAAATTGCATCAGAAAAATAACATTACACACCTTATATATATATATATATATATATATATATATATATATATATATATATAAGAAAAACAATTATTTAAACGCCGTTCTATTTACTTTCTTTCAAATCGTCTCTGGAAGAAAAAATGTATAAAATGGAGGCAAGTGAGCCCTCGAGGCAAAGGCTGACCGCGAACTGGACACTTCGGAATGTGCGGGGCAAACTTTCACCGAAACACACGCTTCCATCTCTTCTGTCTCCACGCGAAGTATATGAATGTTTTATATTTTATCAACTTCGTTGTTTTTCTTTACGTTTAATTTGCATGGTATCATTCAAAATTACTGTCTCTGTTATTGAACGAATCAAAAAATGGGAAGAATTGAATAACAGTGGTATGCATATGAATTTTTTGTCTGCTGTGAGGGTTTTTTCAACTCATATTATATAACTCGACCATGCTGAATTCGAAAATGACATTGGTTTTCCTCAATCAGGTCAGGTTTTTTCTCTATTGGCCATTTATTATAAGTCCAATGTTATCCCCAAATTTATTGATTTTTTTAGCTTAAACACTGTAGATACGAGAAATATTATAAGAACACTCGTGAAAAATGAAAACATTGTGTGAATAAATACTTTTATTCATACAATGAATATGGAAAAAAGTTTATTGAGGAAGGAATGAAGTTTTTTTGGCTTTCCGTCTGTGTTTTTCTTCGGGCACGTCTCGCTTCAAACTCCAGCAATAGTCCGCCAGCATGGTACCTCTCTTCCATTATTTTGATATCTTGGTGAAATCGTTCACCCTGTTCCTCACTATAATCCCCGCAATTTTCAGGAAAATAGTCCAAGTGGGACCACAAAAAGTGCATTTTTATGGACATGCGCGACCCATGAGCTTTGAAAGCTTCCATCAAGTTTTCGACAACGGACTCGTATTCTGGACTTCTACGCTTGCCAAGAAAATCAGTGACAACTGATTTGAATGCCTGCCAGGCATTCTTCTCAGTTGGAGTCATTGCGTTTTCGAACTGAGTATCCTTGATCAAAGTTCGAATTTGAGGACCATCAAAAACCCCAGCATTTAGTTTAGCATCAGATATATAAGGAAATTTACTCTCGAGATATCGGAATGCTGAACCCTCCTTATTCATTGATTTGATGAAATTTTTCATCAAGCCCAGCTTAATATGAAGTGGTGGGAGGAAAATGTTTGTTGGTGGTACAAGGGGCACTGAAACGACATTATGCGACCCAGGTTCAAAATTCTCTCTCGATGCCCATTCACGCTGTGCATAGTGCTTCTCATCCGCTCGGCTATCCCATTTGCAGAGGAAACATGGGTATTTCGTGTATCCCCCTTGCATTCCCAATACAAATGCCACGATCTGAAAAAAAATGAAAATATTTAAAGAATTTAGAGAATTTGTTCTATCAGATAAAAAAATCTATGCATTGGACTGTATCACTTCTGTGGGGAAGTTAAGTGTTCTTATACGCTCTCAAATAACCTTTGGAAAAACAACATAGTCAATAGCAATAGTTTACTTATGATATTAGTATTACCTTCAAATCTCCACAGATCCTCCAGTTATGTTGGTCGTATACGAGAGCATCCAGTAAAATTTTCATGTTATCGTAGCTCTCAGTAAGTTGTACGGAATGTGCTACAGGGACTGATGCAACCCTGTTCCCAATGGTGAGAAGTACTGCTTTCAAACTTCGTTTAGACGAGTCTATAAATAGCCTCCATTCTGATGCGTTATATGGCAAGCCCAAGGATTCGATTAGCCCCTCAACATTGCAGCAGTACACTAAGGAAGAGGTATTTTCGTGCACTGCAAAAAACTTGCGGAATTCTTCCTCTCGTTTCCTATACCAGGAGAATGTTGTTCCCGGAGCCAGCAAGTTGTCCTCTCGAAGTCGTGAGCCCAAGATCTCGGCAGCTAATTTGGAGTCCTAAATCCCTGGTAAGATCATTAAGTTTGGCCTGGTTGAGAGGCCTCGGCTCATTTGAAGCGGTATTTTGAGGTATATACGACGGGACTGGTCATTGGCATTGGTCATTGATTCATCATCAGAATCATCGAAGTCCAGGGTTTGAGGTGGGTCGGGTATTGGAATTCCAGGACCATGGGGTACAGGTCTCATAGCAGAAGGAATGTCAAGGTATACAACAATGTGTTTATTTTCTTGTTAACTCCTGAAAATAGAAACACAGAAACATTGATATAAAACTTGCATATGAAATAGAAGAAGCATTCAGACAGTGGCGGCTCGTGAGGGAAGGCTGCGGTCTGTAAGATATGAAATAGGTCGATGGAGTCTGTATATTTTCTTTCTTTTTCATTCATATTGTCCCTTCGGGGACAATATGAATGAAAAAGAAAGAAAATATACATTCATGTATATGTAAATGTAACTTGTATAACAATATGTATGTGTAAATGTATTTTCTATAACAATATGTATATGTAAATGTATGATTACCATTATGGTGAATATTATGCTATATATGGTGAATATTACATTATGGTGAATATTATGTCAAGTTTCATACGAGGATTTCAAAATATTTAAGAAAATAAATTTATAAGCCCACCTTGGAGGTTTGTCATGCAGAAATAGCAATCTGTCACGTGATCCTTTCCTTCTCTCCAAATCATGGGAATTCCAAAAGGCAAAGATTTCGCTCTGCCTTTGCTCCATCTTCTCAAATTTTCAATGCACGTCTTGCAGCACATGAGGGGCGAAATTTTTGTCCTGGTCCCCTGCTTAATTCCAAAGTATGCTCTATACATTGTCTTCACAAATTTAGTGATTTGGGACTGGTTATTTGGCATGGTAACCGTCCCACATATGTAGCAGAATATTGGGATCATTTTTACACGCTCTATTCATAATGAAATATTTATCTATATGCCTGAAAAGTAAAAAAAGATATTATACAAGTGAAACAAGTGATGATAGATGTTACTGTTCCAATTCCGCTTTGACAAAATCACGAAAAATTCTATTTTACTTATGAGGCCATAGCCGGATAACCTGAGCTGATTGAGAAAAACGGATTGCAGATTCGAAATCAGCAGGAAAACTCTATAAGAAACACTCTACAAAACTCTTGACAGCAAAATTAATGCATACCAGTGTAATATTACTTTTGCTAGTGAAGGTAAAACTGATTTTAAAATTCTTATATATAATATATATATATATTATATATAATATATATATATATATATAATATATATACATATACACAGAGATTTTTGTCAGAGAGAGAGAGAGAGAACGACACACCACACAACACAAACAATATATTATATATATATATATATATATATATATATATATATATATAGGGTGGTACAAATTACAGTAGTAATAATAATAGTTAACTCAGTTTTCCTTTTCACCGAATTGTTCATTCTAACAATGGTTAAGCTTTTCACTCTCCTTAGATCTATAGTTTAACGTGGAAACCGAACTAAGCTGCAGCAGGGCGGGTAGAGAAATTACATGGGATGCATTACTTATTGAGGTACTTCTTGTCCTTGTAACTCCCTATCTTTTATGTACACTTTCCACATTGTGTCCGGCAACTATTACAGAAGCTCTTTCCAAAATTGTTGTGAAAGAAGCTTATGCAAAAGTGTAATGAAAAAAGAACAGCTTCAAAGTTCATTCACCCATGCGTACACTTATCTCGTGTACACAGTGGAAATTAAAACGCACCAATGAAACTCTAGACTCATTTAAAATACAGAGTTCATTCACAACATGCGTACACTTATCTCGTGTATACAGTTAGTGGAAAATAAAACGTACCAATGAAACTCTAGACTCATTTAAAATAACATAAAGTAAGCATATATCACGCCTCAATTTCGTACAAATTTTTTCTACAACAGAATCTTTCATCTCTCCTTGGACTATCTCGTGTTGGGAGGCCGTTCTCTGCGCCCCAGATGATGTAGTGACCCGTGGTACGGGTACCACGTAAAACTGTAGAACCCCTACATCAAATGACAGCAAGAAGTATATTCCAACCATAATAAATGAGAATGCGCTGTAAGACAAAAAAAATAAACTCTCTCTCTCCTCCTCTCTCTCTCTCTCTCTCTCTCTCTCTCTCTCTCTCTCTCTGTATCACACACACACACACAAATATTTTAGGAACATACCAAAAGTTATATTGTATAAAATGAAAAAGTATCATCTACATCCTCTAATAAAGGTACCTCTATATAGAAATACTTAAACCTGCAAGTAAAAATAAAAAATTATTCCAAGACTTTTCGTGTGTTGAGAAATACATCTCGTCAGGGAATGATTAGCTCTGCTGCATCGTAATTTCATTGAGATTATTCAAACTCTTATTCCAGGCCTACATTACCTACAAGATCTATGGCACGTGGAACATACTGCCTTCAGAAGATGTGAATAGCTGCTCTGTGGATCAGTTCAAGTAAAGGCTAGAAAGAATTCTACATATTATTTGAAGTTGTACATCCTCGTATGGGAACAATTTCGATTTAATTTCGATTTTGTCTGAATTTTGTATCCTTTTTACTTCTTAGCCCCGATGCATGTAACGGATGCCGTAAATGTTCCCCATTTTACCCAAACTAAGAAAGTTACATTCATTATACTGTATCGTCAGCCAACATTAATATTATTCCAGGGAAGTGGTGAGTTCTATAAGAAAGTTTAGAGAAACCTTTTTCTTTACCGTATACAATGATTATTTTTTTTGGAA
>JAJOZX010007258.1:177500-223281 GCA_023014485.1 Bathynomus jamesi | reverse complement strand
ACTTGCTCATTCAACATTCGGAGAAATAGGATGATAATGTGTTCATATATTTACATAGCAAAAAACTGCCATTAACAAGCAAATTTTATGCTTTATCGGCGGAATGGACTTGTATGATAAATCTTGATAGATAACGCGGAAAAGCTTTTAAAGATACATAGGCGAAGAGAGACAAGTGCATGGAGTTTATCTTTTGTAAGTCTCAACATGACTAGAAATACATACATAGATTTAGGATATTCGGCTAGGATTACACAGTCACATAACTACATATTATTATTATAGGACAGGTATTCAGCTAAGATTATACCTTCGTATTTCTTTGGATATTAGACGCTGAAATATAATTATTATATAATTAAAATGTCGAAATATTAAATACCTTGATTATTGAATATCTTGACAACCTTAGATACCTTGATCTTGCACATATTTGTTTTTGTTTTGCTGGTTATTATTATTATTATTGTTTAGATATATAAAAATATGGAAATAAATATGGAAACAAGAGTATGTATGTAGTGTTCCCAAATTAAAAGCACGACAAGGGACCTCCTCAACCCTGAAGGAAAATAGCTTGGTTGTCAGGGGGGCCAAGACTTTTCAACCAGCTTCCTAAGGACCTCAGAAACGTAACGGGGGTCAAAGTTGAAGTCTTCAAGAAAAGACTGGATGCCTGGCTCAGGACAGTACCAGATGAGCCGGGCGTGCCTGGCTATGTACGGTGGAGAGCGCAAGAAAGCAACTCGCTCTTCCACCAGGCCAGACCTAGAGGCGGGGCCACCAGCTTCACCTCCGTGTGAAGAGAGACCAACACACGAAACAACATAAGGTATAAGGTATAAGGTATGTAGTTTAATTCCGTTAGTTGGAATAGGAGAGGCGATACAGAATTAGGGCTTGTATGAGTTGATGACTTTGTCCTTCAGTTTTCTTTGGAAGATTTTTATTATCCTGGATTGTTTTATCTCTTGATCAAGTGAATTCCAAACATTTGGACCAGTTGAGGATAATGATCGAGTCGCACAATCTAGACTATAAGTGAGGGTTTGGAAGATATGATATGAATTCCAAGTAGGATTCAGTAAAACCCAGAAAGGGATACGTGACTTCCTGCAGGTAAACATCCGAACAGATCTCAACTTGTTCTTACTGGATCACGTGACACTTTTTATTTAACCACACCATAAGTTAATCTAACCATTGTATTCGTAAATAGTCTTAGTGTTCAGATAGTACTTGGAATAAGGAGACCATGGAAGAATACCGTAGAGATAGTCGAGTAGAGTTTGTCACAGAAAGAGGGTTGCACACAGTCCATCAGAAGATCGTATCTGCCCTCCCTTGTCATTTTTACTTTAATATCTGGACTAGGGGCCGAGGGAAACGGGGCCTACTTTTAAGATGAACTTGGCCAGTAAATTCAATTCCATTTTCCCCTTGGGCTTCCAGTAAGCAATTCCCTTCAAGCCTTAGGCCATACTCCCGTTTCGCTAAGCCTATTCCATATTCCCGATTAAGGCTTACTTCCCCGTTCTATTATTACATAACGTAAGTTTAAATAGTTTAACCTGTGAATGGAACTTAAGATTAAATACTAAAAGTTCCTTGTGTTTTATAATAATAGTGGGTCTTAAGCGTTGTTTAAAATTCGTGATAGAAACACGCTCATCGATAAATAAGTGCAAAACGTTAAAAGTAAAAAAAAAATTTTACTTAGCTGGAGTGAGTAATCATACGACGAGAAACATTAAGATATAATTGTCATGCTACCATCTAATGGACTACGCTACCACATCAACGATAACATCCTCTCGGTGTAAAATGTGTCACGTTACCAAAATAAAGATGTGCATGAAATGTGTTTGTGAACTTTGGGTGGGTGGAAATATTCTCGGTGTAACATTCGAAATTCACGAAAAACATTATAGGCCTGTTCCAATAGGGTGTGTCGAATTTTTCAACTTTCAAATTCCAAATATGAGGGGTGCTAAGAAGTTGCAGCATGACTTAGGAATTCTAAAGATATTTTTGTTAATTTAATATAATTTAGTTTTGCTTGGTAAGAAGCTACATAAAAATAGTGACTTTTTTGACTTTTTTGTGGAATTATATAATAATTATTATATTAATAATTATATATGCTGTATATATAATGCACTGCTGTTTTTGCTTATTTCACAGGTTGAAACATATTCATCAGTGTGCTGAAGATTACTTGTCCGTCAGTGCTACCATCCTAACCAGTGGGAATTGACCTACAATGGCTTCTAAAAGGAGGACAAGACTGGGGACATTCACACATATGAGCAACCTAATTGGAACTGGTAGAGAGTTGTTGCCCTCTGAACTCCCAACTCTGCGAGACGTTCTGAAATATGGGCTACTGCTAAGAGAACAAAGTGGTGAGGCTGTGAGAAACTACCCAGCAACCAGTCTTGCAAAGGACATTTACCCTAAAGTGCTTGAAAAGTGGGAACGAGCAAACAGTTCTTTTGTAGCCCCCGTTGTAAATTCACGAGTCACAATCTTAAACAAGATCCAAGAGAGCTGGGAGCAGGCCAAAAACATATCTCTTGGGAGAGGAAAGCTACATGTCAAAGAGGCTTTCATTGCAAAACTTGACAAGCTTTTTGACATCCTCAGTTGCAAGTGTAAAATTGTTCTCTGCTCTGAATTTGGCTGCCTTGCAGATGCTGGTTGCAAAAACGAAACTCACATTAACTGTACATGCCCTAGGGAGATGAAGATCCCTGTGAAGGAATTTGCTTTCATTAAAGGTCAGAGAGACAAGTCTGGTTCTATTGGACCACATCAGATTGGCTTGCCAGATCAACCTGAGCACAACAGACACAAGTCAAAAAGCAGAAGCGGCAAGAAGACGAAAGAAGAAAGCTTGCTGAATATAAGTAGACAAGTAAGCAGGATGTTTCAATGCCATCAAATGAAATAATTTTCTCTGATGATGAAAATGAAGAACAAATAGCTGATGCTCAAGATGGAAAGGATGGAAGTTATGAAGTGACATTAGAAATACCAAGCACGTCTTCAACTTCCAATAAAAAGCCAGAGTACAACACATTAGAAATACCTAATGTTGCTATGCATAGCATCAGATATGGTGTTGGCCTGCGTGCCACAGCTGCCATCACCACTGCTGCCTTTATGGATGCTGGCTTGATCACTGAAGAAGAAAAGAGACTCGTAGTTGATCACAATAAAGTCAAGAGGGCCCAAGAAAAAGTTGAGATCCCTGGATCAGGAATTTGATGATCTTTTGTAAGAAGGGTGAAATTGACTGCATCTTCTTTGACGGCCGTCAAGATACAACTAAAGTTATGCTGAAAGCAGACAATTCAGATCGTCAGTTCCCCAGCATCATCAAAGAAGAGCATTATTCTCTGTGCAGTGAGCCAGGTGGAAGATATCTCTACCACTTCACTCCTGAGAAAGGCTCAACGAGAAAAAACCTGCTGAAGTTATTGCTGATAATCTTGTAGATTTCATGAAGAAGAAGGGCATTGATAAAAGCCTGCAGGCCATTGAAGGTGATTCTACAAATGTTAACACTGGCTGGGAGGGTGGTTCCATGCATTGGGTAGAGGTCAAGCTTTGCCGTAAGCTGATCTGGTTGGTTTGTGCCCTCCACACTAACGAGTTACCCCTGCGACACTTGATCACAGCACTGGATGGGAAGACTTTGTCTAACAACAAGTGGACAGGTAACATTGGCAAGATGCTAGACACTGCAACCGAACTTGAAATTGATCCTTCATTCACCAAACTCTCAATTGGAGAGCCTCTTACTTCACTGAGTGACAATGTCATAAAGGATCTCTCTACTGATCAAGCGTACGGGTATAGGATCACACAGGCCATAAGGACAGGAGAACTTCCCACAGATCTGGCCATTCTTGAAATTGGTCCAGTGAGCCATTCAAGGTGGTTGACAACAGCAAACAGGCTTTGTCGCATATGGGTTTCAAAACATGGCCTTAAAGGCAAAACCCTCAACAACTTAAGACTGATAGCGGAATACATTGTTGGTGTGTACTACCACTGTTGGTTCAACATCAAAGTAAAACACTCTTGGGTGGAAGGCCCACGCTACATCTTGTTTCAGCTGCGGCTAGTTAGGCTGCAAAAGAAGGCTGTAGTGATGCTGTTTTGCCAACCATCAAGCGCTCAGCATGGTATGCATTCAGCGAAATGATAATCCAGACACTCTTGTGCTCAGATGACAGTGAGGAGAGGAGAGCTGGTGTCCAAAAGATTGTTGACATGAGGGGTGGAGACGATGACACACTTGGAGATCTTTCTGTACGTCCCAGGAAGACACCTTCCATCAACCCCAGTGCTTATTCCGTGTTGGAGCTGACAGACTGGTCTGACGGGGTATTTGAACCTCCTTTGACATGTAAACTGACTACAGCGGAAGTAAAGAAGTTCTTTGACAAGCCTATGCAAGTTCCACAGTGGCCCTGTCATGCTCAGTCAATAGAAAGGTGTGTGAAACAAGTCATAGAGGCAGCAGGCAGGGTGTATACACATGAGAAACGTGAGGGCTATATCAGAGGCCAAGAAGCAAGTCGGCGGCTGATGTCCAAGAACGAATCAAAGCAAGACTTGATGAAACTTGTTGTTTAAATATTTTTTTTACTGATGTCATTACTTTCTAATGTTGTTTTATGATTACAAGGATATGTTTTATGATTACTAGGATATGTTTTATGCAGAGAAACTAAAATTTTTATAGCATTACCTGACATTTTGAGAAGCTAAAATTAATAAATGTTGTTTTCCGAGAGCAATTTATGTGCCTTTTAATCAAACGTAGATTTACCAAGCTAAGTGTTGAGCAATCACAAAAATAATAGCAGATTTGAATTCTTCACATCCAAAAACATATTTTTAAAACCCCTCAGTGAAGGAATTGGCAAAAATTAATTTTCACCTCCCAAATTGATACACCCTACTGTTCCAATACCCATTGTAACAATGATCAAGTTCGTTCATATTTTTTTCACAATGACGTTCATTTCTTAGGTCATACGTTGCCACCCACCCACGAACGAACCAGACACTACCGATCAACAACATTCGGGGTCACCGGAAGAAGGGACGTCACCCCGGGAGAAACCCCGCGCCTAAAATAAAGCAAGGAATTTAGAAGCAAATATGCAAATTAAAATCTGTCTTGGAGATTAGTTTTAGTTTGCATTACACCTATCTACAGGGTGGCCCATAAGTCCCAATCGGTTATAATTAAAGTGAAAATCCATCTAGCGGATTTTATATAAGGAAAGACTATTTGTGAAGTTGGTTATATTTTGCACTTTGAATAGACAATAAACATTTCTAAACTTATTATAAACTTTTTACTTCGATTTTTTTGTATTTTTATTTTAATTATAACCGATTGTGAGTTATAGGCCACCCTGTACATTGTTACAAGCAATTTCACGCAAATACTAAACGAAATGAGAGTTGTTATGTACCTTTAACAGGTACCTTTAACCTTTTACATAAAAAGTACAAAATTAGGACGGATGGTTAAGTAATGCAGAAGGTACAATCATTTTCATTTACTCTAATAAATAAACAATACAAAATCAGCATTACATGAATCAATGAGGAAATGAAGGACTGAATCAAGTAAATGAACAAATAAATTCAATAAAAAATAAATTAGATATAAAATAACGTAAATAGAAGTTAAATAAAATGATAAAATAAATTGTAATCTCATTTTATTTTCAATAAAACTCATTAAACTAATAATAATAGTCAGACATTCTAGAAAGGAAAGCCAAACATTTATATAAAAACTAAGCATAGCAGTTTACTTTTCCTCAAACAAACATTTTATAAAATACGTCATATCCGTATATGTAAACAATTCAGTCTTGTCGATATAACGCTATATTTGCAAACGAAGAATATGAAATCTAGTTTATCAGTATACTATATAGTAAGGAAACGAACCATAAGTATGATTCGTCTGAACCAAGGATGTTAGTGTTTGTAGAAGGAAGGGAAATTGCACCCCTTCATTAACCTCTGTTTACGGTGAATTTGATTCTTTCCCTTGTTATTATGCCAAAAAATCAAATGACTCGCTTTTGGAATTCATTGTGATCTTTTTATTTGCTTTTCTCGCATACATGCAGATATGCTCACGAAAATTGGATGGATTTCATCGACTTCATTTTAAATTACGGCACATGCCTGAAAAGGCATATGATGAATGAAGGAATAACATTATGGATGGAGAGAGAGAGAGAGAGAGAGAGAGAGAGAGAGAGAGAGAGAGAGAGACATAAGCAGGCATATTCATACATAAACAGATCATAAATCATCTGATAAAAATAAATAATGTTAGCCTAAAATGCATATAAATATGAAAATAAAATATGAAAAAAAAATTAGTCCCGAAACAAATCCTCGAATCGTATGTTAGTGACGCGTTGAATATTGTGTAATTTACGTACAATGGGAAGGCAAATCCTGTATGTCTGGCTGAACCACGATAATATATATCACAAGATGTTGGTAAGTCCTCATAATGTTTAAAGTTTCCCTCTTAATTTATGAACTTCATTTTACCGCTGAAATTGGGCTATTTTTCATCCCAAAGCATGTCTGAAATTTACGGGCAGGTATACAACGATGTATTACATATTTAAAGCTGTAGAGTTTTAAATAGACAGTAGATTTATACTCGTATGGGCTGTATTTTCTTAACGTACAGCCGTAATCTCTATTTGGTATAATTTTAACTGTATTTTGTATTATTTAATTCTGAAGCATTTGTACTGTATATAAAAGAGTATGAATCCTTTTGAGCTTTTAGTGAATCCTTTGAGAGTTTGAGAGTTGGGGGCGGTAGGGGGGGTTACCGGGATAAAGATATCTGTTTGGATATGTAAATGCGATTGTGCTCATATCTTACAAAGGAGTGACTGCTGATTCATACCTTGAATTATTTAAAGAATGTTTTAGTTAACTTCAGTGATATTTCGTTTCAGTTTAAATTTTAGATTGATGATATTTCGCTTCAGTTTTAAATTTTAGATTGATGATACTTCGCTTCAGTTTTAAATTTTAGATTGATGATATTTCGCTTGTTTTAAATTTTAGATTGATGATATTTCGCTTCAGTTTTAAATTTTAGATTGATGATATTTCGCTTCAGTTTTAAATTTTAGATTGATGATATTTCGTTTCAGTTTTAAATTTTAGATTGATGATATTTTGCTTCGGTTTTAAATTTTAGATTGATGATATTTCGCTTCAGTTTTAAATTTTAGATTGATGATATTTTGCTTGAGTTTTAAATTTTAGATTGATGATATTTCGCTTCAGTTTTAAATTTTAGATTGATGATATTTCGCTTCAGTTTTAAATTTTAGATTAATGATATTTCGCTTCAGTTTTAAATTTTAGATTGATGATATTTCGCTTCAGTTTTAAATTTTAGAGTGATGATATTTCGCTTCAGTTTTAAATTTTAGATTGATGATATTTCGTTTCAGTTTTAAATTTTAGATTGATGATATTTTGCTTCAGTTTTAAATTTTAGATTGATGATATTTCGCTTCAGTTTTAAATTTTAGATTGATGATATTTCGCTTCAGTTTTAAATTTTAGATTGATGATATTTCGCTTCAGTTTTAAATTTTAGATTGATGATATTTCGCTTCAGTTTTAAATTTTAGATTGATGGTATTTCGTTTCAGTTTTAAATTTTAGATTGATGATATTTCGTTTCAGTTTTAAATTTTAGATTAATGATATTTCGCTTCAGTTTTAAATTTTAGATTGATGGTATTTCGTTTCAGTTTTAAATTTTAGATTGATGATATTTCGTTTCAGTTTTAAATTTTAGATTAATGATATTTCGCTTCAGTTTTAAATTTTAGATTGATGGTATTTCGCTTCAGTTTTAAATTTTAGATTGATGATATTTCGCTTCAGTTTTAAATTTTAGATTGATGATATTTCGCTTCAGTTTAAAATTTTAGATTGAAGATATTTCTCTTCAGTTTTAAATTTTAGATTGATGATATTTCGCTTCAGTTTAAAATTTTAGATTGAAGATATTTCTCTTCAGTTTTAAATTTTAGATTGAAGATATTTCATATATTATTCACTAAAGAATATTAACGCTCTCTTTGAATTTATGATAATACTGACATTAGTAATAATTAGATTGATAGTACGGATAGTGTTAAAAATATTAATGATGATAATAAATAATAGCAATAATAACATAATCGGATGTTTTACCTTTAACATGAACTGCGTGGGGACCAGTAAAAACAAAAACTAGAGGGTTAATTTGTAATAAAATAAATAACTAAGTTTTCTCCACTTTTTGGGTCTCTTGTTAAATTTAGTGATTATTTTATCAATAAGCTTCATTTGTTTTCTTTCAGAGGGTAAATTTCTTTCGAAGTGGCGCGTGCGCGAAATACGCGAAATAGTTTTACATACATTTCTCTCTAAATCAGGGGGTGTTTCCTTCCAAACCTTTTTCCATGCGATCCTTACCAAGGCTATCATCTATCCAGAGCGACCCGAAGTCTTTTAGGGAGAACAGATCAAAGCATCGCGTGTCACGCACTGATCCTGAAACTCGCGCATTTGCATGCTATCTGACTTTAACGCACATTACTAACATTATCTCACATATTTTAGTAAATAAATATAGATTTTTGTTTACAGTGCAAGAGACATCAAATTCTTGGGAAAAAGCATAAACGATGTAATATCAAGGCTATTTTATACAGAATAATTTTAAAGATAAATATTTGATATTATCTTAAGACATCAACCTGGAACTTGCGTTTTAAACTTGTGTAGTACACAAGTTTACAATGCAAGTTCATACTGACTCAAAGCAGTCGTCTTTTTTGTCATTAAACACTACATTTCACAGGTTTTGTGACGGACGCTGATCAATGCACAATCAAGTGCATTTAGCGACCCTAGCGATCCTATGAACTCTTTATGACCCTTCATGATGAGGCTCGCGACCCTATTTAGGGTCGCGACCATGGGTTTGGAAACCCCTGCTCTGAACATTCAAATTAAGAGGATCTGTGCGCACTGTCTTAAGAAATTATTAGCCATTTCTCCATTTACTAAGACTGAGGCAGAAGAAATTAATGTATGAAATGATAACATGTAATAAAATGCGTGTTAGCCAGTTTATATGAAACGAAATTTAGAATTTCAAGATTGACATCTAAAATGAAAATGTTCTCATACAATGGAAGAAATTTTTGCTTTTAAGTCCTTTGATTGATTCTAATTGACAATGAAAATATATTTAATTTTGTTATTAATATGATGTAACAAATAACGTCAAGATATAGATTTAAACAATAAATCAAAACGGACATATACACACACACACACACACACACACACACACACCTGTATATCATACAATAAAAAATCATAATCATGAGTTAATCAGAATAAACTTTCTATAAAAAATGTATTGGGTGGTAGATAAATGGGTACCCTGGGTAGCCTAGTGGTTAAGACGCTGGGCTGCTGGTGGGGCGTGGTTCGGATTCCACGTTAAACTGTAGGTCTAAGGTGGAGTGACAAGCTTGACTTTCGTCAGAATGAACAGTTCGGACGGAAACAAAACCAAGGTTAGACGAGGGATTTATATAGGGAAACGTTAGGAAGTGAAGCCATCTTCCAAATCTTAATCGATAATGGTTGTATTCGTTCGTCGAATTTGTGAGCATGCAGTCAACCAACCAAAAGCCAAACTCTCCGTTAAATCACTTAATTAAAAGAATGGATCACCAGAAGATCTTACCCCCAGAGCGTCCACCTGAAGGTCTCCCCCCCCCCTCGGACGATCCACCTGAAGATACTCCATCCCAGTCCGCTCCACCTGGAGATACTCCCCCCCCCCCAGTTTTGACAAACAAAACAAACAATTCATTCTATGGGATATAATGCCCGGTTAGGTTAATTGAATGCCCGGTTAGGTCAACTGTATGCCCTTGACGATTGGTTAGGGCATATATATATATATATATATATATATATGGATCACCTGAAGATTATCCCCCCAAGCCCGATCCATCTGAAGATCTTCCCCCAAGCTCTACCTGGTGGGGAGGGAGATCTACAGGTGATCCAAAAGAATTAATTATCATTCTCTTAAAAATCATAATTTTTTTAAAATAAACATTAACTGCAGGCTTACTTTCATATAATATAGCAAGAGAAAGGGAGAGAGAGAGAGAGAGAGAGAGAGAACTCGTTCTCATTCAAGCATGAACCCATGCAGGAATACATGAATAAATTTATCATGGAACGAAACACAAATGTTGAGCGGACAGCGAGCGGACAGGGAACGGACTATCCAGTTTGGTGGTTCTGCGTTTAATTGTAAAATAATAATTTAACGTTGAAGTAATTTACAAATATGCAGTTTCGGAATAAAGTTCTCCTACAAACAAAGAATTTTGGATCACCTGAAGATCAGGGCCCCCAGCCTTCTTTAGTTAGCTTTATAAGGCTAACTAACGAAAATATCACGACCTAACCTAACCAATCGTCAAGGGCGTACAGTTGACCTAACGATTGGTTAGGTTAGGTCGTGATATTTTCGTTAGTTAGCCTTATAAGGCTAACTAGAGAAGGCTGGGGGCCCTGATCTTCAGGTGATCCGAATTTTTAAAAGCATAAAAAATTACTAATTAGTAAAATTGCATTTTTATTTGGATATTTTATTTATTTATTTGGATGACATAATAAAATTACCAAAACAGAGTTCAGTCATTATTAATTTGTAACTTTTTGAAAAATTTATGTTCGTCGACGAACTTTTTTCCGAAACTATGTATATGCTTTGTTTACACTGCAAATAAATGAAAATTTTAAACTATTTTATGTGTACACTGACGGTCAAAATTATAAAAACACTTTTAAAATGTTGATTATGTAATAATATTAGAATTCTTTTTAGTTTTTTTATACTTTACAGGAAGTATAATGATAATACCTGTCTAATTAATGATGTTTTTACTCTGGCCTTTTGTTTAATGAAGGCTTACAAGCAATTAATCAATAGTGTAAGAAATTGTATTTAATGGTGACATCACGTTTTGATTAAAATAATTGTCTATATTCACACAAATATTGATATTATTGGTTAGAACGTTTTTGTTATTTGTATTCATATATTTGATCCCAATTTTCTTCAAAACATCATCTCTGACTCGTGAAACTTGCATCTGAACTAGGGCATGGTTAATTAATCAGTTTTAGGAAAAAGTGATGAATGATGAAATTTTCTAATTAATCAATAATGATTAACTGATTAAAAATGATTAAAAATTAAATACTTCTGAAAAGAGTAAGAAAGAGCTTTATTGTTTCTGTTGCGTGATATAAGATCGAAGAAAACATTTTGCTCAAACATTTAGTTTGCTTTTGTTCAAGAAATCAGGCATGGGCGGATTAGACAGTTTATACATGCAAAAATGTGCCAAATTCAAATGATACATTACAAAATTCAAGGTAAAATGATACTGAAATTATGAGGAAAATTAATAATTTCCCATCATTTTCTAAAAATATTTGTAGTGGCAGAAACGTTTTCAAATACTTTAGCGATGTTCCATCAATACAAACACGACCAAAATGACTTCACATAAGCACGATTAAGATGACGTCACATCGCGAGGATCCACTCAAGGCATGTCCTTCTGTTTTGCCTTACACCTCAACCTCGTTACAAGGACTACCTCAAGCATTCCACGCCACCATCGAACCTCGACTCGACTCTCCGAAGAATTAATGACACAAGAGCTACCACCATGTGATTAGCTTTTGTGCAGGCCTCATTTAGGCCTGATGTCATTCACTTAACTTTATATATAGACTAATCATTACCTCGCGTGTTTAATAGCGAAGTCATTATTATACTAAAGTCATTATTCAAGTGTACATCTAATTTCGACTGCAAACAAACAACTTACATTTTGTCTCATTTCATAAATCATTTATTTTGCTTAATAAAGGAAGAAAACTCTTTCTACCAATCAACCTAATTAATAACTTAATTAATAACATTATTTGATCTGCAAAGATCAGGTCACTCCAGTCTTATTATTAACAATCAATTAACCATTATTATAATTATAGTGCCAACATTTACGACATAAACCGGTACCTATATATTTTTTGATTAATTAATAATTAAATTCGAAGCAATGATTAACTGATTAACTGATTAATCTGAACCATGCCCTAAATTATAAACACTGTTTGGTAACATTGTGCTGTTCTCTTACAGGTATTTATCTACAGGGTGGCCCATAAGTACCAGTCGGTTTTGTATTTTCGTTTTAATTATAATTGATTGGGACTTATGAGTCACCCTGTATAATGGCTCTCACAAAGGAAATATCACACGAAAATAGACTCAAGATTGTACATCTTCTTTTTCAGTATTATTTACATAATATTCAAAAGGATTATTATGCAAAAGACATTCAAAAGAAGCGTTAATTAAATAATATTGGCATAAAATATTACTTGCATATGCTTACAAAGGTGATTTTAGTATACGATTTATGCCTACAAAGTATGTAGGTATAAAGCTTACAGACTAAGTCAGTCTGTAAGCTTTATGCCAACAAAGTTAGTCCAGACATATCAACTCTCACGGATTTTAAGTCTCAAACTCCCTTATGTGCTTATGTGGGATAAGTTTCCAGTTAGCAAAATCAGCCACAGGCAAAAATCAGGTAAAATCTCACGGATTTTCATACTTCAAGATTGACGTCTCTGTCAGTCTGTAAAAGCTTTATACCTACACACCCCTACGTTTTGTTGCGAGTTTGGACTGTTCACCAAATGGAGCATTAAACCTATTGTTTGTATTGCTGGGCTGATTCTGGTACGTTGCTTTTCAATCGTACTTTTTATTCTTTATTCAACATAAATCCATACATAAATAAGATGGGTAAATATTGCCATGTACACAAACACACACATTATATATATATTAGGGCTTGGAAATCGCCAAAAATCGCCGACGATAATCGCCGCCATTTTCCGTGACGATAATCGCGATATTGACGATATTTGATGATTGAATGAATCCATCCGTATCTGCTACGTGTGTGTGGCATAACATGTCTGTGTAAGGCATGCAGTTGTAGCAGCTAGCTGCTAATTACGAAGTCGTTGTTCAGCAGCGGCACTAAACAGTTGGAGCTGGAACTGTGAACTGGAACATTGTGAACATCGTGAAACGTAGTTGCATTGCATGTTTATCGTTCGATACAATCTTTTCCTTACCTTTGAAAGTGTATGAATTATGAAAATACAATCCTTTAAAAATACAATCGTTACCTTTGAAAGTGCCGGACTCATTCTTTTCCTTATTTCTTTTGTCAATCAATACAAACAATTTAATATACTTGCAGCCCTAATCACATCATTCAATCATAGAATATAGTAGCATACAACAATCAACGTTGTTTTCGCTTTGATATTAACGGAAAAACGTTATCACGCAGTTTCACAGCTGATTTTGTCGGAAATTATTACACAATTTTATATCAAAAACTTGTTAAAAACTTGTCTATGACGATTACCGTTTTCCGAAAAATGGCGGCGATTATCGCTAAGTATTAATGTGTATATATATATATATATATAATATATATATATATATATATATATATATATATATATATATATATGATGTTTCAGGTCGACCCTAGAAATACCAAAATACCAAAATATCAAATACCAAATACCAAATACAAACTACAAATTCCGCCAATTTTGGTATTTTGGTATTTCTGGGGTCGACCTGAAACACCCTCTATATACAGTATATATATATATATATATATATATATATATATATATATATATATATATATCTATATATATATATAACAACACCCCAAGACACTTGTAGGTACAGATTAAGTGGAAATAAAATGAAGTGGTTAATATTTTTATTTCACAAAGAGCATCATTCTGCCCATACGCCCATTTCAGACACCACTGCCAAGGAAATAGAGGTCAATGTACTGACGAGGCCTCCGTACGTAGTTCATCACCACTGAAAGCAACATTGCTCTGTGTTATCCCAGTTCAAAGCATATCCAAATCCGTATTCGTTTTTGCGCAGTTTTCGAACAAAGGAAAATTTACCTTGTCTGTACAAAACAGTAAAACATAATAATTCTTCTATGGGGGGGGGGCGCTTTTGCGGGCATTTGCCCTTGGCCCCTCCTTCTTGTATAAAAAAAAAAAAAAACAGCTCCATGCGTGAGATCGTTAATATTAAAAAATTATTTTTTTCACGCTAGTCCAACTGAAATGATACTTAGCACTTTGAAGTCGCTTAAAATCATACAAAATTATGTAAATAATGTAATGTAATGTCTTATAAAATTACATCAAAGGTTTTAGGTGGTCTGGGTAAGACACCACTTGTAAAAAAATTACATGATATTGAATGGAATTGATAGTGAATGCGAGTCGCGGTGTTTGCCAGTCGACGTGACATCTCACGTAAGTAGTGAGATTTGAAGGCGTGTGATTGTTTTCCCAAGTTCTTGGAGTCACAATGCGAGTGCTGACAAAACCCCGTTTGTGAAGGGGGAGAGGGAGAAAGGGTTCGATAGTGATCACTAGCATAAAGTTCGAACGAGTTTGGAAGTTTTTGTTTTCTCCTACTGGCAAACGCCGACACTCGCATTCAAATTGCAATCGACAGACAAACACATCTACTTGTATTCAGATCGGAGGTTTTGTTTTTCATAATAGAAAAGCAGTAACACTTGAATTCTGACCGCAAATTATTGATCTTAATTTAGAGTTTAATATGTACGTTTTTATTAATTTTTGTACGCACGGTTTTGTTCATTCTGACAAAAGTCAAGCTTCACACTCCACCTTAGACCTACAGGTTAACGTGGAATCCGAACCACGTCCCACCAGCAGCCCAGCGTCTTAACCACTAGGCTACCCAGGGCACCCATTTATCTACCAACCAATTTTTTTTTATTGTGTGGAAGGATGAACAGATGGGTTTTGCTGCGCGTCACCTGCCCTCACCAGATGGTCTCGATCCCGGACCGATGGATTCGTAGTCAGCGACGCTAACCACTATACCACCGAGGCGCATAACGCATAAATATATATATACACTCGTACATATGGCGGTTACTTGGCAATTTGTGTGTGTGTGTGTGTGTGTGTGTGTTGACGTGTGCACATATCAAGTGAACATAAGTGATATTGAATGTGTGATAATTTACAAATGTACGCAGAATCTAGAATTTCAATCACAGTGATTGAAAGGGATACTTCATTGCGCAATGATTGAAAAGTTGGAAATTAAAATTGCATCATAGTTGTATTTGATTTAAAGAAAAAATCAGATAAATTCATTAATAAAAATAAAAACTTGCTAATATTGTTAACACCAGAAATTTGAGTTACTTGTGAATTATTCATGCAGATATGCAAGTGTCACCGTTCTCCATTCGTAGGAAACGAACTCTGCAGAGAGAATGCGCTTCATATACAGGGTGGTCCAAAAGTCCCTATTTATTTTGCTGAAATAATTATATTATTATTTTATTTTCTACAGGCCATAGATGATGATGATGGATGTACAAGAACGTATGATGGTAGTAACACTACGTATCCAAGAGAAGAAGTGCAAAGAAATTCGAGAAAAATTCGAGAGAACATTTCACAAACCAGAACCTACAGACAAAGCAATTCGCGAGCTGGTCAATAAATTTAAAAGAACAGGATCTGTTTATGATGAGGTAAGATCTGAACGTCCAGGTACCTCTTAAGAAAATGTCGAATTGGGAAGAGATGCCTTTGAAACAAATCCTAGAATGTCAACTCGCACAGCATCACGTACACTGAGCATACCAAAAACGACTGTTCTAAGGATTTTAAAATCAACATTCAAAAAGAAAAGTTACCATATTCATGCGCTACATGAATTACACGAAGAGGATTATCCACAACGAGCCGCCAGGTGCACAGAATCGACTGAAAGAAATTATACCGAAAACTTATTAAACCACATTCTCTTAAGCGATGAAGCGACGTTCCACACATGCGGAAAGGTTAATCGGCATAATTGCCGTATCTGGGCTGGTGAAAAACCAACTGAGTTCCACGAATGGGAGAGAGATTCTCCCAAAGTTAATATGTGGTTGGGTATGACAAGATCGAAGATTTACGGACCTTCTTTTCTTTGCAGAAGCTACGGTAATAGGGCCAATTTATCTTGACATGCTTCAGCAGTTTTTTGAATCACAGCTTCGTTCAGATGACATTCTCAACACTGGTGTCTTTCAGCAAGATGGAGATCCATGTCACCGTGCAAACATCGTTCGGGCGTACCTTGATGAGTTCTTACCAAATCGCTGGATTGGACGTGTGGAAAGAGGCCCTAGGCAGCACGATCTCCGGATTCAACACCATTAAACTTCTTTGCATGGGGCCCTATAAAGTCTGAGGTTTACAAAAAGAGTTAAAGACCTGCAGGATCTGTGGACTCGCATTGTCGCGACAGTCACTAAAATAACCCCAGAGATGCTTGAGAATGTGTTCCGTAATGCAGTGGACAGATTTGAGATTTGCAGAGACACTGATGATGCTCACGTCGAATCTTAGACCTAAGCTTGATAAATAAATATACATCTAATTATGTTACTACATTTTTATCCTAGAACATTATTTCAGCAAAATAGAGAGGGACTTTTGGACCACCCTGTATATATATATATATATACGTATTATACAAGCATCATAATTTTCTATTAGTTTTCGATTACTGTAATAATATACTGACTTTTGTAATTTGACTTTTAACTGGGTAGGCGGCGCATGCCCCGCTTACCCTGACTGCACGCCACTGATATATACTGTATACATATATATTATAGAATGACCGCTCCTTTTCAGGTAAAGCGCAAAGGACGCTGGGCCCTAAAGACGCGAGTCCAATGCGCAAGTGCGAGACCCGAGGCTATAAAAGCTTGAGTCGAGCCGCACCCGAGAGGATTTTGTTATTTGATATTATTCATGCTCTATGCATAAACCCGTTGCCGTGAGGCCGGTTCATCTACTCTCATTAATCATCGATTAAGCTATCATTCATTATTCATCCCTTTACGGCTTACAACCTGAAGCATCGACGCCATCCTGATGCCCTAGTGACATTAAGAGCAACTGAGATACCCATAACATATATATATATATATATATATATAATATTTAGGAGAAATCCAATGACAAGGAGAAATGTAAATGCCATGAAAAGTCTTCTTTAATGCAACGTTTCGAGCAATACGCTCATCTTCAGGCTGTTTAATAACAATGTGAAATTAAAATCAATATTGAATGAAAAACAAAACAGAAAATTTCTATAACCTATTCGTGAAGACAAATTTTAAAGACTGAGAAAAGAGGGTTAAATTCTAAGTTATACAGATTTACATATAAAAATTAAGAAGCTATTTTTAAATATATATAGTAAATGTGAAATTAATACACTGGAAAAATTAACAATAGTACACTGGAATAATGAAACTAACTACCTTACACTGCAGTTTCCGAGGCTAACTGAATTGAACAGAGGCAATACGGGAAAACAAGAGATGGCGAGGGCGATTAGGGAAGGGGGGATTATAAGGAATTGGGGAAGGAGGAGGGATCATAGCAAATTGAGGGGACGGCAGATGAGTCAAACATTTAGACTCGGGGACAATGTTTTGATGAAAAGCGATTCCAAAATTCTTAGTGAGTTGGGACAAGTATTACAACCAAGAATTTTAAAATTGTCTAAAGTGACATCAGTTTTACATTCTATGCTGTGTTCGCGAATCCTCGAAACTTCTTTAGTTTTTAAAATTTTACCTGTTCGGCCACTTATTCCCATATGCGAATAAAATCTAGCCTGAGAGAGCGAACAGTGCTGCCAATGTAATTCCCAAGGAGACACCTAGGGCAGGAAAATAAATATACAACACCGCTACGCAACGAGTCAGGGGTTCGATCCTTCGCTGAGAAAAAGCTACCTAAAGACGTTTTATTAATAAATATGATGCGGAAATCAGTATGATAAAAAAATTTCTTAACAATTTTGTAAATTTAAGCTTAAATTCCTTATTCAAAGGACCCATTTCAGGTACCAAGAAATATTTTATATCCTTCGGCACTGTAATACATGGAAGTTGAGGGCTATAAAACACTATTTAAGAAGGATCTAATTAGTTTGTCTACATTAGTTTGTCTACATATTGATAATGCGGTACAAGCGCAACAATTCTTTAACTTCCTAAATTCTTTGCACCCCAATATAACGTATACATGGAAACTGAGCAAATGGCTCCCCCCCTCCCCTTCTTAGATCTTTTAATTTCGAAAAACGGTGATTCTATTACTACATCAGTTTACAGGAAACCCACTTCACTGGTTTGGGCATGAATTTTTTTAGTTTACTGATTTCAACTATAAGATGTCTTGTATTAAAACTCTCCTGTTCAGAGGATATAATTTGACCTCTAGTTTTACCTTACTTAATGATGAATTTAATAATCTAAGATCATACTTTACTAATAATAGTTTTCCTGTTCAATATGTAGACAAACTAATTAGATCCTTCTTAAATAGTGTTTATAGCCCTCAACTTCCATGTATTACAGTGCCGAAGGATATAAAATATTTCTTGGTACCTGAAATGGGTCCTTTGAATAAGGAAATTTAAGCTTAAATTTACAAAATTGTTAAAGACATTTTTTATCATACTGATTTCCGCATCATATTTATTAATAAAACGTCTTTAGGTAGCTTTTTCTCAGCGAAGGATCGAACCCCTGACTCGTTGCGTAGCGGTGTTGTATATTTATTTACCTGCCCTAGGTGTCTCCTTGGGAATTACATTGGCAGCACTGTTCGCTCTCTCAGGGCTAGATTTTATTCGCATATGGGAATAAGTGGCCGAACAGTAAAATTTTAAAAACTAAAGAAGTTTCGAGGATTCGCGAACACAGCATAGAATGTAAAACTGATGTCACTTTAGACAATTTTAAAATTCTTGGTTGTAATACTTGTCCCAACTCACTAAGAATTTTGGAATCGCTTTTCATCAAAACATTGTCCCCGAGTCTAAATGTTGACTCATCTACCGTCCCCCTCAATTTGCTATGATCCCTCCTCCTTCCCCAATTCCTTATAATCCCCCCTTCCCTAATCGCCCTCGCCATCTCTTGTTTTCCCGTATTGCCTCTGTTCAATTCAGTTAGCCTCGGAAACTGCAGTGTAAGGTAGTTAGTTTCATTATTCCAGTGTACTATTGTTAATTTTTCCAGTGTATTAATTTCACATTTACTATATGTATTTAAAAATAGCTTCTTAATTTTTATATGTAAATCTGTATAACTTAGAATTTAACCCTCTTTTCTCAGTCTTTAAAATTTGTCTTCACGAATAGGTTATAGAAATTTTCTGTTTTGTTTTTCATTCAATATTGATTTTAATTTCACATTGTTATTAAACAGCCTGAAGATGAGCGTATTGCTCGAAACGTTGCATTAAAGAAGACTTTTCATGGCATTTACATTTCTCCTTGTCATTGGATTTCTCCTAAATATTAAATTGAAGCTCTGTAGAAGCAACCCGCATGATTATATATATATATATATATATATTATATATATAACGTTGAGAATGACTCATTTTCCATTAAAATAGGAATTAATTATTATTGGTATTTCAACATGTATTGTTTACTCCATTGTGCCAATTCTTTTTTTCCTATTATTTCTAAGATTATCTGGATTTTCATTTGTAATGACAGAATTAATTAAATGCAACTTTATTTTATTTTCCATTATTTCTATTTAGTTCCTTATTTTCTGTTGTAAAATTTCAAATGAATCTCAAAAATTTCTTGACTGAAAATTTTTGGTGATTCCCAATTGCTTATTCAGATAAAAATGCTCTGAGTAGACTATTTGCTACCGAAATACAAAATTAAACGTAATGCCATCATTGTTTAAACCTATATGGATGTGATGTATATCTTATGTAATGTGTTCTTTCTGAATAAAGATTGTTTGTTTGTTTATTTGTTTGAGGTTTGCCGGTCTGACGTCGGTAAAATCGCAAAGTATGATACTCTCAAACTTTGTCAGTAGTGTTTGAGAGGATGTGGATCGTGCTTGCGAGTATGCAGAATTGACAAGGGTTAGGAATGGGAGTCCTACAGTCTTAGTTTGGGAGAATGTTATTCTTTTTTTCTTTTTTTTTATACAGGAAATAAGGGGCCTTGGGCGAGCGCCCGCAAAAGTGACCCCTCCGCAGAAGAAGGAGAAAGTCAAAAACAAGGTTTGCACGGCTCAATGATGCCTTTTTTCTTTTTTTTAATATAAATTTTGAAAAGATTGTGTAGAGTGTAAGATGCATGTATGTGTAGTGGGAAATAGAGGGAGAAATATGTGTTTCAGAGTATGCTGGACTGCTCACAAGATAGGTGAGACAGAAAAAGATCAGCTAAGGAGGACAATGACAGGAGAAACGGGAGTTCCAGCACTCACTGTCTCCTGCCTAACATCTCCCCGGAGTACTTCCCTGGTCGATTGGTGTCTACGGGGTGGGGGTGGTAAACAATGATTGCACCCCCCTGCACAAATGAAACTAATAGAGGTACAAAAAAACTAATTTTTGTGTCTTTTAGACAATTTAATTCTACGTCTAAACAAAACCACCCAATAGTTGGTGTTGCCTCCTTGTGCTTGGCGGACGGCTTCAAGTCGGCAAGGGTAGGAGGTGAGGAGAGACTCGAAAAGGTCAGTGTCGTACTCAAGATTTCGGAGGATTGTTTCGATGTGCTGCTCCATGGTCCGGCGGCAGAATCGGGTGGCTGGTGATTCAGCAAGCATCAGGGATTCCACTCGGTCTTTCAGGATGGATCCTGAACGATTCTGCCACCGGACCATGGAGCACATCGAAACAATCCTCCGAAATCTTGAGTACGACACTGACCTTTTCGAGTCTCTCCTCACCTCCTACCCTTGCCGACTTGAAGCCGTCCCAAGCACAAGGAGGCAACACCAACTATTGGGTGGTTTTGTTTAGACGTAGAATTAAATTGTCTAAAAGATGCAACAATCAGTTTTTTGTATCTCTATTAGTTTCATCTGTGCGGGAGGGGGCAATCATTGTTTACCACCCCTTACAATCTCCTCCTTATTCAAGCTGCAGTGTTTGCAAATTTTGAAAGTTGAAAACTGGCAAACCTTGTCTACAGTGTTTGAATGTGATATGCCCGTTAGTCAGATCTACTTTGTGGTACAACCACTTTTTTATTGCACTTATTGCACGCGCGGGTTCGTTTGTTCAGGATGGCTCTGGTTATCCACTCGGATAGCCTTTCAGTTTCGTATGCACAATTTTCTCGGCGCTTACTTGAAGCCTACTTTTAATTTCGAACTTTCAATGGTAATTTATCCTCAGCTTACAAGAGAGGCTTCTTGCAAGGTAGCATCGAAACAACACAATCCCTCGTATAAATTGTATTCAGATAGCTATTTTTTCAGAATGGGGTAAAATATTTGTAGAGGTCGCTAGTGTAAGGTAAACTACTACTCCCCCAATAACGCATCTTGGAGGATACACGTATTTATGTAAACACATACTACTAAGTTCCTTTCTAATTACTGGAGACTTTTAATTCAATTTCTCAATTTTCTTTTTAAATTGGTTTTTGGTTCTAACTGTAACAACACTGTGATAACTCGCCCTAGTAAACTTAACTTACTTATCCGTTACTTATATCGTTTTCATTGACGTGCATTCATTTGTATTTCAATTGGGTTCATTTAATTGGGTAATTCTATGCTTTCATTTGGGTTTTTTGGGTAATTCTATCCTTTCAATTGGGTTCATTTGAGTTAATTTGGCTTCATTTGGGTAATTCTATGCACCGTATGATTTACCTTTCTCTAGAGTCTAGAACAATGGTCGACAACCTCTGATCTGCGGGTCAATTGTAGTATATAGTATATATAAAAAATAATAAATATTATTACATGAAAAGTGGTTTTTATTTTAAAATGTCCCGAAAATAGTGGATTTTGATTTAAATTTTGAACACTGACCCGTTATCAAATTACCAATAAACAAATTGACCCAGTTTCAAAAAAGGTTGCTTACCACTGCTCTAGAATTATTCATTTGGGTGAAATTTACTTTGTACATTGGCAGGTTTTCAAATTGTGCAACGTATAAAGTTCTAATGAGTTTTTCTAAAATACTAGTATTAAGATACTATATATATATATATATATATATACACAAGAGAGCAAATACACGCACAAACACAAGCAAATAATATAGTTAAAGTGGGGAGGCTGACCTAACAAACAGCTCCCCCCCCCCCCCCCCCCACCCAGTGTGAGTGATTTTGTGTATGAGTAAGTGTCGGGAAGGACTGTTTCTGCGACTGCAACTGTGCTTTAAATATAACATGTTTATTAAATACCACATGTTCATTGTCAGCCAGTGCGAGATTTTTTTGTGACACAAACTGGGAAAATGGCTCTTGCTTTTCAAAGGTGTTTTAGGCACCATTGGCCCTTAAGGCGGCCCTATATATATATATATATATATATATATATATATATATATATATATATATGAGTTAGAAAACACTATAACCGTGCAAATTCAATAAAATTGTATAATCGCCAAAAAAATGTTTAAAAGAGTTATAATTAAATTAAAAGGGAACTGCAAAGCTTTTCGAAGGTATTTCCTTCTTCGTTCGGTAGGAAAAACTGAAGCGAGAGAAAGGACATAGAAGATAGTTCAAGAAACGTTATGCTTCTGACAACTGAAAATGTCTAGATACAAACTGCATAGAAGATTTTTTTGAATAAATAAAAGTTGGTTAAAAATTCTAAGGAAAACACACCGTTTTTTTTTATATTGAAATTATCAGTGTTTTTTATCAAATAGGACTCAACCAATTTCTTCCTATCACTATTATCAGCATTAAGAAGATAAGAATTATTAATATTTATATTATGGTCACATTCTAAGCCAGTGCTTCTTAGCCTTTTTTATGTAATGGCACATCTTCTAGTTAGCTCGACCCTCGCGGCACACCGAACCGAATTTTAGTAAGTTGTTGTTTAGTTTAGAAAATAGTAGCTTGAAATTAGTAAAATATAGTGATGTAGCTTATTTTCCTCTAATTACGACACATTAGGGACTTTGTCACGGCACACCGCTTGCGAAGCACTGTTCTAAGCGATGTTTATGAAAGGCTGAGTTATCGTTAGCAATATTTAGATTATATTTGTGTTGATAAATATGACGTTTAAAGTCAATGGTCTCACCAATATAACATTTAGAGCAATTCAAATATGGGATTTTGTAAACCCCCAGTGTTAGAGGCCCGCTCCGGTGGTTGGTCCTTTCATAAAAAAGTATGAATAGTGCAAGGTACTTTAGAAACCGTATGAAGACCGGATGGCAAACTATTACAAATTGACTCTGAACTGAAAGAAACAAAAAAAAATTTAAAATCTTTAGTAGAAGCATTATAATTAGTGGTGCACCGATTAATCGGTATCGGCACCTTTCATGCCGATTAATCGGCCATGCAAGGTATTTTCCTAATATCGGCATGCCAGGTGCCGATACCGATTAATCGGTGCACCACTAATTATAATTAACAAATTTTTTTCCTAGTAGCACCAAGTGTTTTTTCAACAAAAATACAGGGGTAACCCAATTTAGTGAAAGATTCTTTAATATAAGCGAACTCAGTATCCAAATAGGGCTGCAAATCCTAAAAGTTCTTAAAAACATATCAATAAGGATGTCTCTCTTTGTAAAGGAACTATGAGACGAAAGCCAGTGAACGTAAGAGTTGGAATGAATGGCTTTCCTGAAAACAGTGAACTCAGGTTTATTGTTATTAGATCTTAGAACTTGAATATTCTAAAAGGTCATTTTTTAATTCTGTTCAACCTCTACAGTAAACTTTATAGAGGGTAAGATATTATTTA
The DNA here is from genome assembly GCA_023014485.1 of Bathynomus jamesi. Classification (NCBI taxonomy): domain Eukaryota; kingdom Metazoa; phylum Arthropoda; class Malacostraca; order Isopoda; family Cirolanidae; genus Bathynomus; species Bathynomus jamesi. The sequence goes on along the minus strand of JAJOZX010007258.1, from coordinate 199,165 downwards.
ATAGGTCGAGAATGACATTAAGATCGGATTCTGTAGGAAGGAGAACGAACAAGTCATCAACATAACGATGCCAATAAACAGGCGCCCCTCCCCGTGATGTGCGAGTTATAGCTCCTGAGCCCTACGCCATGCGAGAGGGATGGTCACAGCACTGTACGCCTTCCATATCTGGATGTTCCAGAGACAGTTTCGGCATACTAAACGAGAAGAAAGAGAACTCCGTGACGTCTGCATGTTCGTTGTCCGGATCTACCTCAAGGCATTGTTCTCGGACCCTCTCACAGTTTTTGTTCCCAACAAGACCTCACCTTCCTCCAACTTCTTGTTAAGTGTGAATCCTTCCTCTCCAAATTGCCTTCAATAAATTCGCAGGGCACCCGTGGTATCTGAACGAGAAACTCGTCGAGATGGCATTCTTTGATCCAACTGTGTCAATGGAGTCTACGCGGGCAATGTTGAAAGTCCTTAATGATAAAGAGGTAATGGATGAACCCTCAAACCTTACCCAACTGGACGTAAGGAAGTCTGAAAACATGACAACTGACAACTTCGTCACCAAGAACACGAGATAATTCTTCCATTACCTTAGTATTCTGATTTGATTCCTGGATTCTGACCGTGAGTCATGAAAATTCAGAATAGATTATAGAGAGGGTCTGGAGACGCTTCACCATCTGAGGGTGGTGAACAAGAATGCCGAAAGAGGTGTGTCCCTCATTGAAGAATACAATACCATCATAATGAAGAAGGAAGATTAGAAACAATACTTGCTTCAGGTTGCACACGACCACTGGCGGTGCTTTCCAGACAGTAAAAAGAATCAATAACCAAGCAACAATGAGTAGCTAGAGACCACGATACCCCCCCCCCCCCACCACACCACCGTCAACAAGCGGCTAATACCCAGTTGCCCACCAACTGTTGAGGGAACCTACGCCGATGATGATATCATCGAATACTTTGAAAGAAAAGACAAAAATAATCCATACGGGTTATAAATGGGAATCGTGGGCCGTGCCGGTTCATGGGCCGTTGGGTGTGCACTTAACCACGAAACAAAACTTCAACCTCGTTGAATGATCTCTAAATATTATTATTCTATTTGAGTGAAATGTTGCAGAAATTAGTTTTATGCACAAAAGAATACTGAATTTGGAAATTCGTTCATATCGCTAAGGCCCACCTAATATATATATATATATATATATATATATATATATATATATATATATATATATATATATATATATATGTATGTGTGTGTGTGTGTGTGTGTGTGTGTGTGTGGATATAATTAGTAAAATAATAACACAAATTAATATCAACATATTAACCCTTTACAGACGACTGTACAATTTGGTAACGCTTCAAATACACGCATTCATAACTTAACAATACAAAAAATTCCGTCTTTAAAGGGTTAAAATTAAAAAAAACACTAAAACATCAAAATAATAATAAATAGAGAAAGATCGATACTGCTATTCTAAGGGCAAGGTTAATTATTCAAATCCTAAACAAGAGATAGAGTTTTGAATCAATACGGAAGAAGTTCTCTGTACAAAATTCAGAAGACGAAAATAGCCAATGTTTTCGTTGTATTTACCGGTATGCCTATAGTAAATTAAAAAGCTTTAATAGGTAATCATAGGTCAGAAATAAATTGAGTGTTGGGTCTGTGGAACCCGTGGATTGCCTATCCAGGGTTATTAAGTATACAAAACAAAAAAATAACTAATTTACATGAAGTTCAAAGAGTAGATTCGAAAGAAATGCCACAAGATTATAATAAAGGAATATTTTTGTTTGGATAAGGCTTTGAACGAGCGTTTTTTGCCACCAAAGCCTCGCTATCAGCTAAAGTTGACGAAGTAGAGAATTTTTAATCTAATAGTTTTTAATTAATCTCTATCTTCGTTCCCTTTTTAAGCCTACTTCGTTTTAGTAATTTTAACTTATTATTAATTTTAATTTAATTTTATTTTACTTCGATGCCTTGATCGTACGTGTTTTGCACTGTTCTAGATTGCCTGATGATGGAGGAAGTATTCTCTCCGAAACTGTCAATGTAAAATAAATTACGATTTTTTACCAAGTGCTGGTTTTATTCTTCATTATACAAGAGTATATATATATATATATATATATATATATATATATATATATATATATATATATATATATATAATGTATCGTGGTTTTCTATTATGTATATTTCATATATTCATTATTTTCCTTTATTGCCATTCATCTCATATTATATGTGTAGATAACCCTTTTCTGCATTTATGTCACAGAATTTCAGCCCGTACTATGGGCTTAAATAAGACCAAAGCTCGCTTTAATATCCGAATGAAGAAAATTTTCGTATGAAAATGTGAAATACATTTTTTTATGAGATTTCAATGCCATGTCAATTTTATTTTTGTGCCTGAGAACAAGATATACAGTATATATATCATTTCGTTATTATATAATATTTTACAGTAGAAGGAACACAAATATGGTGTGTGTGTGTGTGTGTGTGTGGTGTGTGTGTGTGTGTGTGTGTATATATATATATATATATATATATATTAGGGTGCTTTTAAAAACTGAAAGTGTGAATTTCGGGTCACGGAACCCCGCAAATGATGAGGTTCCGGGAGCAAATAAAGCACATGATTTTTCTGGGAAATCATCAAATATTTAGAGGTTGCCCAAAGACCCCAAAGTTTTACCCATATGCTCATTTATTTATGCGCCGTTTTTAAGTCACTTCTAGTGTTTATTAACCCATTGATACACAGCGTCCCCAAAATTAGATATTGCATTTGTCAATTGCGTTCTGATAATCCATATTTCTTTACTTCACTATACCAACAAATGAATTTTCTTTAATTCTAAATCGTTTTCTCTTAATTACTCACGTCTTTCGTGCATTTACGTAATGGTGGCCAAGAAGCATCACAGTTCTCATAACGGTAAGTGTTATTTAAATAATTCATATATTTCAAACGTTTTTTTTACTTAGCACTGTAATGGATGGTATTATGAATTGTTTGTAAGTATAATGACTTGTTTTACCGGCAATATTTTTGTTTCCAAAAATAGTTATAAGGTTTAATTTTTATGCGTATAAAATTTTGGACGCTCTCTGCTTCAGCGTATTGCAATCATCTTTTTTCGCATCGTCTGAGTGAAATAGTGTAGTGTACCGTAGATTATTTTAAATTTATATATGGATTGGATATACTGTAAATGGTTATGTATGCATGATTTCGCAAAATTATTATAATTTTAATACATATTGTGTTCATGGGTTATCAGCCAATCATTGTTTGAACACAGATTACGGTTACAAAGAGGGTGGCTTATTTCTACACATTTTCCTGAGGTACTTTATCCATGAATGGGTTAAATTAACTTACCAATTTCACTGTTTTGTCTTATTCACAGATAACTGGTGAACGATGGCGGCATGTACAAGATCGAAGAAATCAATCTGGCTTGTGGGGTCATCAAGTCCTACTATTGCCGGTCAGCAATTACCTTCAAGAGGTGATGTATTGAAGTACCTTTTCCATCTCCACAATGAAGAGAAGAAATCCTTAGCTGAGAGTGTGTCCTCGACATCACAAGCCATCATTGAAATCTGGGTGACAGAAGGTTTACCGACGAAACATCCGCACGACGTCAAGAAGCACGTCCGGAAATTGCATGACGAATGGCAGGGTTTGAAGAAGAGAATTTCGCGGAAAACGAAGACCAATTTGGACAACCAGGCTGCGTTCAGGTCAAGCTTGAACAACCTTTTCGACATTGGTCACCAAAATGCCCTAAATCTTATCAAAATTCAGGAGGACAAGGACTTCCTGCTTGCTCAGAGGGAGGAGGGTCGGAGAGGAAGGATTGGAAATGTCGACAAGAAGATTGCCAAAAAAGTCGCAAGGGCCCAAGAAAGAACTGCTCAGGAATTGAAGCGGAAAGACAGGCATGTGCAGGAAATGGAAGAAATCTCTGCTACCGTTGTTATGGAAACCTCATCGTCAGCGTCATCAAGTGAGGAAACAAGTCCCGAAAGAAAGCCAGTTACATCGTCGGCTCCAAAACATCGCCGTGGGACGACGGCAATCAGTTCGGAGGTCGCTGCGGCATTGGACCGCACGCGGATGAGCGACAGGGCAGCTGCTCGTGTTCTCATCCCCTTTGGCATGCAAATGGGTCAGGACATAAGTGAGATGTGCCTCAGTCCAAGTGCTATTCGGGCCAGCAGATCCAGGTACAGATCAGCCCACGAAGCAGAGGTGAGAGCTTCCTACAAGCCTGAATGCCCTCTTGTTCTTCACTGGGATGGAAAACTTATGGCAGATTTAATGGGAAGAGACAAAATCGACCGTTTAGCCATCTTAGTTACCGGGGACGGGATGAGCAAGATTCTAGCCATCCCCAAACTCCCAGACTCCAAGGCAGAAAGGACAGCAATCGTCATCATCGAAACCATCGAAAACTGGGATCTTGGCCAGAAGATCAAAGCTCTTTGCTTTGACAAGACAGCCACCAACACCGGCATTCATGGAGGAGTGTGTGTGCGAGTAGAGCAGGCTCTCGAGAGTGAAATGATTTACTTTGCGTGTCGACATCACGTGCTGGAACTGCTGCTTGAAGCAGTATTTTCTTTCCTTGTTGGAGACCTTTCCAAAGGAACTGAGATTACGATTTTCCAGAGCTTCCGTAATGTTTGGCCGCAACTGAAATTGAATGAATACTCCACTGCCGCGGACGAAGAGGAAAAGGCTGCAGTGATCAGTCCCTGGGCCGAGAAGATGATTCATGAAGCAAATGACCTTCTGAAAGTGAAGCATCCAGAGATGACTACAAAGAGCTTCTTGAACTTGTAGTCATTTTCTTGGGAGGAGTACCTCACGGACGTCGGAGTCCTGTGTTCATGGCTCCAGGGGCTTTGCACCGAGCACGGTGGATGGCGCGTGGAATTTACTCTTTCAAGATTTGGATGTTCAGACACCAGTTCACGATGCATATGAAACAATGTCCTTCAACATCTCGTGGAGCAAGTAGCAGTGACCGCCTGATTTCTGGGTTGCGGGACTTCTGTCTCTTCGTTGCTCAAGATTACGTCCTTCCGTGGTTTTCAGCAAGAGAAGCAGCAAGCGCTCCACGAAGCGACTTAGCCCTCCTTCAAAAGTTGCAAAACACCAACGCCGCTGGGTACAAGAGTTTTAATCGGCATCTCTGGTACCTCAATGAGGTAAACGTGGGCCTTGCACTATTCGATCCTGCAGTCGATGATGATGAGAAGCGGAAAATGGTAGAGAATATGAATTCCGTTGAAGGGTCAGAAGCTCCCCCCCGACGAGTCTGGATTCCAGATCCAAGAGGAAAGACCCTGGCAGACTTTTGCTCTTCCAATACGTACAATCTGTTCACCCTTCTAGATCTTCCGGTCGATTTCCTGCAGAGGATCCATCAAACTGGGAAAACAACACCAGCTTTGGTTCAGCAAAGATCAGGGTGGATTCCTTAAATGTAGTGAATGGTGCAGCAGAGCGAGGCTTAGCATTGATTCAAGAATTCACGAAGGCTGGAAGGACTCGGAACGAAGAGCAGATGCAGTTCATGATTCAAATCGTCGAAGAACATCGTAAAGTCTTGCCGACAGCCTCCAAAGCCACTTTGATGAAAAAATGAACGCCAACACTCGAGGTGTCATGTACTTTAATCGTTAATTATGAATTTAGTGAATATACTCACACGATATATTTGTTCTGAATACTTATTGGAGATGTATATTGGAGATGCAATTTATCATTTAAAATGAGAATTAAAATTTCCATTGCCCTATAAATTGAAAATACCTATCAGCTGTGGGCAACCTCTAAATGTTGTTGGATTACAAAGAAAGTTTGCCTGTTCTGTTTTCTCATGTATCCTCACAAAATAAAGGGTTCCGCTCTCTTGCATTTTCATTTCGCATTTTTCACCATATACCATAAACACACCCTAATATATATATATATATAATAAAACAGACCGTGCTTGGAACAAGGAACTCTTCTGGGAAAATTAAATCCACCATGGTCCGAATAAGTAATGACCCGAGTGACCCGTTGCCCACGTTGGGTTAACATCATGAAAAAGAAAACCTATAGTATTAGTCATTTACCATTACTTATTCGGACTATATTGGATTTAATTTTCCCAGAAGAGTTCCATGTTCCATGCACGGTCTGTTTGTATCATAAAAAAACCTCAGGAACCATTCTCAGTTCAATCCCATATATATATATATATATATATATATATATATTATATATATATATATATATATATATATATATATATATATATATATATATATATATATATATATATATATATATATATGAAGTCGTAATTCTCCTACATACGAGCAGAAACCACTGCCCTGAGGGGGCACCTTCCGCATGCCGCACATATATACATTTTAACTGCAAACAACACAGTATAATTAATGTAAAGAACGACGCTTGTATAGAAGAACGTTCCGCACAAGACTTGTACCCGAACGAAGATTTTATTTTTGTTCAAGACAATGCACCATCTCATTCAGCCAAAAGGCAACCCAAGAATGTTTGATGGCGAACATTCCTGAATTCATAAAAAGTGAAGAATGACCACCAAATTCTCCTGACTTAAATCCTCTGGATTACTTCGTGTGGAATGAGCTGAAGTCATTGGTGTACCATGGTCGCTGGGAACCATTTTCAAACCTGGAAACACTTAGACAAAGAATTGAGGTTGTTTGTTCCTATGGTGTCCCAAGACAAAATCAAGTCATCCATAGATCAGTGGAAAAGGTGAGTACTGACCGTAATTCAAGAAAATGGAGGCCAATACAACATCGATTTCAATAGGGTAAGTTTTATATGAGTTCCATTGAAATTTTTAGCACATGATAACTATACTATTGGCTACATTTTGTACTAATTTGGGTGTATTAGCTTGACTAGTTTGAAATTTGTAGGAAAACAAAAGTGTCCAGGTTTTTTCCGTCCAACCGGTGTGTATATATATATATATATACACACACACACACACACACACACACACACAGGGTGTCCCATAAGTCTGGAACCATAGGGTAAAATAAGTAATTCATGTTTTTCCGTTTATGCAAGTGCCCATGATGTCTTTGAGTAAGAAAGAACGCATCCAGGTAATTCTGCTCGTAGGAAATCCGAGTCAGAGGGAGGTCGCTGAGGAATTTAACAGACTGCAACCGGACCGCGCGCCGATAACACACAGCTGTGTCGGCAAACTTGTAGCAAAGTTCAGGGAAACGGGATCCATAGGAGATAAACCACACAGTGGACCTCCGAGAACATCCACCGACGATGACACAGCCGCTACCATCCTCGCTCATTTCACGAACAGTCCCCAAAAGTCTCTTCGGCGTTTTTATTGCCGTTTTTATCATTTTGCCCTATGGTTCCAGACTTACGGCACACCCTGTATATATATATATATATATATATATATATATATATATATAATATATATATATAAAATGCAACTCAGAATGGTTCCTTGAGAAACTTTTATGTTACACACAGACCGTGCATGGAACATGGAACTCTTCTGGGAAAATTAAATCCACTCTATGTCTGAATAAGTAATGGTAGATGACAAACACTATAGTTTGCCCACGCCGGGCTAACATCATGAAAAAGAAAAACTATAGTATTTGTCTTTTACCATTAGTTATCCGGACTATAGTGGATTTAATTTTCCCAGATGAGTTCCTCACTCCATGCACGGTCTGTGTGTAACATATATACAGTATAAATTTATATATATAAAAGTATCGCTCTTACCAGGGTTTAAACCCACCACTTCTTGAGTACAAGGTGAGGGTGCCAGCCACTACAATACGGTGGGATAAACGTTAACACAACTTGTAATATACTTAAACAACTGAGGAAACGCATAACGCTTTCGCGTTCAGAAGCATTTTATGCGTTGACCCTTCCGCAGTCGAGGTAATGACCAGCATTTCTTCAAACTATTTGGTGCAACGCTGGAGTGCTATAAATGGAATATCATGCATAAATCCGCAGGATTTTTCATCATGATCCTATACTGCTGAAACATGTTGCGAAGAGAGAAGACTGAAAATATAATAAACTCGAGTGAAAAATCAGAACATTATTCAGACAATGAAAATAAACCATAAAAATATCCACGCAAGCGAAGTTGAATAAAGAAAACTCAAGCTAGAGAAAAAATGCGGAATAGAAAGGGACCTAAAACAAACATTCATCTGCAAGATAAACAAGGAGGGAAACAAGGTAGCAGAAAACGAAAAAATAACCTAAAATCCTTTTACACGTTTGAGAAAAGAAAAATGAAATGTAAAGAGAATATTGGCCCATTAAAAGAGTAAAGAGTAAAGAGAGTTACAGACATGCAAGTAAGGAGAGGATAAGAAAAAAAAAAGTAGGTAAAGTTAAACAAAAAGTGGGTTAGTTTACTCTACGAGCTACATCTGCGTTCATGTTAGTCTAATTTTTTTTTTTAATTTTATTGCTGGCATCACACTCTGACATGTCACAAGCTGGCATTGATCGTCAACAGACTCATCCTCGACCACCACCCCCCAGAGCTCCTGTTACTAATTGTTTTTTTATTTTAAACAACGTTAATATTTTTAAAATGTCTATCTAAACGCTTCTTAAACATATTAACGCTGGTAGAGTGAACGACTGACGCGGGAAGATTATTCCATTTATTAATTACTTTAAACGTAAAGAAGTTTTTAGCGATATTAGTAATGAAACGTCTGCCACGCAACTTAAATCCGTTATTACGAGTATTGCTATTATCGAAAATGAACAGTTTGTCAAAATTTACGTTATCAATGTTATTAACGATTTTGAAAACTTCAATAAGCTCCCCCCTTAATCTCCTAGTCTCGAGTGAATGCAAGTCTAACACTTTAATTCTATCTTCATAAGGCTTGTTGCGATGACGGAATTAGTTTCGTGGCACGACGCTGAACCCTTTCTAATCATCAATATCCTCGCGCAAATACGGGCACCAAAACTGAACGGCATATTCTAAATGAGGCCTGACTAGGGACTTGTAGTAGTGATGATGATGATGATAATGATGATGATTTCATAATCTCAGTTACAGAGTTCATTATAAGGTTGATATGTTTTGAGAGTCTGTTGAAAGTGAAATGTGGGCTGGCGGTTTAGGTTAATGAGAAATTTGAGTAATTATGATGGAATTGTGAATGTGTTAAAAATTAAGGGGGAATAGGGAGAGGGAGAGTGGATAAGAAGGAAGAATAGATAGATATATAGATATATTGATAGAATTTATAGAGAATTTAGTTCTTTATTCGCGAGGAAATCATATACATATTCATATACAAAATATAGTCTTTAGACTTTAATTCTTTATTTTGTAGACATCACACTAAACAAAACAGTCATATGAACAGTATTAAATGGATGCCCATTTTTAATTTTAAGCCTAGATGTCAATCCGTCCATCATTACAAACAGTCAGTGGACAGTGTCGTTCACTACCTTGGGGATTAGGTTTTTCGCAAAGGTTAGTTATATATCTGAGACTCCATTGCAGAACCACACAATGTTGGTCGCACGACTGCATCATTTTAAGAACGCAACTCCATACAGTATTGCAACTATTTATTTTCTTTCTCTAAAGACTGGAGTAACAAATTCCAAAAGATAAAATAATGGTCTAGTCTAATTGGCAATGCAGTGAAATTCTAGTCCAAAATGACAAAATCTTAATCCCGTTATGCTAGATTAGACTACTGTAGCCTAACTTCCCATGTTTTTAGAAAAATGGCAGTCGATAAAATAGATTAAATTTTTGTGTGAAGTGTATATATATATATATATGTAACATCGGCGGAGGGATTACTTCACTCTGTTGCACATAGTTGACAATCTTCCAGTCCAGCAAACTAACTGCATTGATTAAAAAATACAAAAGTATTTTGGGTCATATGGATAAAATACTAAATAAATAAATAAATAAATAAATACGAGTAAATAAATAGAATCAGATAAGAAGAAAGATCTTCATTCATTAATTTGTTTATTAAAATGAAAATTTGCCTCATCCGAAGTCTTATCATCAAATTCATAAGCTTTACATAACTATGAGAACCTTTAAAATTAATATAATTGTAAAGTATTTCTTTTGGAATCCCAATAGCTAGAAGATTAGATGTCTAGCTCAGAACAGCCTCAGATGAGCCGGGCGTATCTGGCTATGTGAGGTGAAGAGTACAAGAAACCAACTCTTTACTTTACCAGGCCAACTCGAGAGGAGGGGCGACAAGCTTGACCTTCGTGAAATGAGGAATCATCGCATGGAACATTTGAAAGGTTGAAAGGCTATTATAGTCGAAGTATTTGTATAGAAACCAAATGCATTATTGCTAAATCGAATACCCTTTTTTTCAGTTTGGGAAGAATTGTTTAGGCAAACGTTTCCACAGATTTTATCAAAACATTATTAGTGTACAGTTAACTGAAAGTTAATATTAAAGACGTTATTTTTAATAATTGGTTAACCTTGGTTTCTTGGTTAACCTTGGTTTTTGCTTCCGCCCGAATAGTTCATTCCGACGAAGGTCAGCTTGTTACCTACAGTGGCCTACAGATTAACGTGGAATACGAACCACGCCCCACCAGCAGCCCAGCGTCTTAACCACTAGGCTACCCAGGGTACCCATTTATCTACCAACCAATTTCTTTATTGTGTGGAAGGATGAACAGCTGGGTTTTGGTTTTGCTGCGCGTCGCCTGCCGTCACCGGGTCTCGATCCCGGGCCCGATGGATTCATAGTCAATGACGCTAACCACCACCGAGGTGAAGTGGTTAGCGTATTTGTTCTATGGGAAAAATACTGAAAATCTCAAACCTGACACTTAAAATAATTATTAATTATTAAATAGATAATTGAAAAATAGCCTTATGCCAAGCCTTTGTTTTTTGATGATTTGGTAGCGAATATTCTTGTCTTCCAAGATACTGTGATAGAAATATGAAGGAAAGTAGGGCCATTGAGTAGTTGTTTCGAAGTTTGTAGTAAAATATGCAGTAAACTAAGTTTAACTTAAAGGGTTTATTCAGTACTTGTTCTGTCTGTAATTCGCTACCGAAGCATAAAGCAGGATTTAAAGGAGGAAAAAAACCATTTTGCGAGGGTCAACTTGCGTGAATTGCGAATAAGATTCACTGACATAACACAAGGGAAAAGTTTGCTTCTTTGGGAGACACCCAATCGAGGACCTTCTTTAAATTCTGTGTTGGACTTAAAATCCTGTGGAAGCATTTTTTTTTTGTTTCTAAGTAGGCTTAGGTTGGGAAGGAGAGAAATATTTTTCTTAGGGCATAGATTGAAGACCTCCTATAACGGTTTGTATAGCGCAGTTTTTACATATTTTTTGTTTTGGCTTTGTTCCAACCTTTTTTGTAATTTATATTAAAATTCATGGATCTTTTCCGTTTGAGTGCCGCCATTGAAACATAATTAAACTTTTTGTATTTTGTATTTTAACTGAAATGTCTTGATGATACAAAATAAGTTACTTTATAAAAAAGCTTTTCTTAATTTCCCCTTCAAATTTTGTTTCTTATAAACAATTTTAATTACTTTCAAGATCCATGCTTAATTTTTAAGTTTTAATCGTGTACTCAGGAAAATAACGGGATCACCTGAAGATCAGGGCCTCCAGCCTTCTTTAGTTAGCTTTATAAGGCTAACTAACAAAAATATCACGACCTAACCTAACCAATCGTCAAGGTCGTACAGTTGACCTAACGATTGGTTAGGTTAGGTCGTGATATTTTCGTTAATTAGCCTTATAAGGCTAAGTAAAGAAGGCTGGGAGCACTCACCTCTTATGTTTCAATGGCGGCCACTCAAACGGAAAAGATCCAAATTCATTAGTTTTTGTATATCTTTTTTATAATTCATTAAAATAAATATTGCAAGTCTCTTCAAAACCAGAGTTCCTTTTCGTTCGTGAACCCTTTATATTTGGTGGCAAGGTAGTAAATCCATTAATAACACCCCCTCTTTTCCAGACATAAAAAATTCATAAATAAAAATAATAAAGAGTTACATCCTTCTCTCACTTTTTACATAATTGACGCTAAAAATAACTAGAAATGGCGGAAATATAAATAAAAACTTATATTTTCAAATTTTCATGAACTTTATCAACGAAATGAAGTGCAAATATACTTTAAACTCCTTAATAAATAAAACTTTGTTTTCTTTTGTTAACAAGCAAACGTAACTGGTATTTACCAAATGTAACTGGTATTTACCAAACATAACTGTTATTTATTATATTTACCACCATTCCCGAGCCTCAATCAATCACCATTTCTGGAAATGAAAATGCTCCAGAGGCATCTATGCATTTTATATCGGAATTATTTATATGAAGAGTTTCAGAAATATTCTTTGCAATCAAACGTCGATCATACGAGTATCTATTAGCGTTATTATATATTTCAATGCGGGAAATCAAACGTAACAAATTACATCTCTGTTGACGTTTGACATCAGCGAATTTTACAAAAAGGAAAGCTTAGTTTTTCTTTCTATTACAATTCTTTTAAAAAATAAATCTCTTTTATAAGCCAAGTTTCATTAATTTGAGAGGTATACTAGGACAATTACTCTTCCAAGATAATGAGATGCGTATGCACAAAGTGAGGACACCATTATTTTAAAAGCTTCCATATACTGATTGCTAATAAATCTCACATAGAAGAAGGCTCGTCCTACAATGGCGTGAAAATGAATCCATCCCCTTACAATGCGCGTGACATGGCCGAGTCATGCATCCTCGGGAATGTCCTTTCATCATTTATATTCTTAAATCGTGAACGCAAATAACTTTGCTATAAACAAAATTACTGAATCTGAAGAAAATTTTAGATGGTTTGAACGAATTACCATTTCCTATGGCAGAATTAAGTGAGCCACGAGCATTATAATGAGCCCTATTTGATTTAAGATCAGAAAGTGCTGAAGGAATGTAATTTTTTCAGAAAATAATCGCCCTGAAACATTAATGATCAAGTCACTGGCCCCAAGTTATTAGTCATTGTTTTTAGCCCCATGACCAGGCGTGTATAAACGAACATAGGGAGGGACGGGTGTGTTACTAAAGCCTTTCCTACTTCTCGCTTAATGTGTATCCTAATTTTGGTACAGATTACCCTAGCCAGTGGCGGATTATCACTGAGGCTATTGAGGCTGAAGCCTCAGGCTCCCATGCTTGAGGGGCTCCCCAGTCAACTGAGTTTCGATGATATAATTCGAGATTTAGCAAACTTCTTTAATTAACTATGACAGAGTACACAAACTGACAAATTCCCTGTTTTATTTTATGTTTTATAGGCCCTAAAGTAAAGTTTGTTTAATACTGTTTGGTTTTGGCAAACGGCAAAATACACTGTGTTAAGGTTCTTTTAATTTGTTTCTCAATTAGCCTGAGCACCGTACATATAATTCGTGTAAATGTACTATGTACTGTACATGTACATGTATTGTTAATGAAAAACTATAGAAAAGGGCCCCCAATATTCTCTTCATTGCCCCTGGGACCCCGAGGTGTCTTAATCCGCCTCTGACCCTAGCCGTTTAGGCGTGTATAAACGAACATACATCATCACCATGTGGATTTTCGGGCTAACCTTAGAGTGAATCTTAGGGTCTTTGTTAGCCTTAGCTTCTGTAGATCATCATCATCATCATCATCATCCCCTATCTCTATGAATCAATGTCTTGCCTGTTTGTATTGGGCATGTCGATTAACGTACCCATATCGTCCTTACCACTTAATTTAGGATTCATTAAGAGTATTTGTAACATACCCATATCGTTCTTACAATTTCCTTTGGTATTCATTGACAGCATTTTTAATATTAGCGTGACCCTCCTTACGTAAATTAGTATAAACTTCAACATTTTTAATATCCGTGACCTTAATTTGCTTTAACAGCTTAATCTCCTCTCTGAATGCATTAATTTCATTTCTACAAGCAATAAGACCATCCCCAGTTACTGAACCTCAAATCCCGAAGATGAAAACATGACATTAAATCCATTGGCAGTAGAAACAGGTAGCCATATATTTACCTTGTCCCTCTCAATGAATGCATCCGAGATCTTTACTGTAGTAGTTCTACTTTACTTCTCCATCAGATCTATAAGTGTTTATGTACAAACTTACTCACTAGTGAGGTAATATAAATAATTCTTCGAATCTCTACTATGTTATGTATGATAAAGTAAATGGCACATTATTATGGTGATATTTATATTTGAATAAAGATTCTTCCACTAGAAATGTAACATAACACGTTATTTATAACTACAGTACCGCCAGTGCCAGATGTTATATAAAAAAAATTCTACCTTCATTACGTGAGCACAACATTTTTCATGAGTGAACTAGTTTATCTATTTGATTATTATAAGAGCGCTTTACAAAACATGTCGGATCACCTTAGCGACTAGTTGTAATAAATATATATAGATAGCTAGAATAAAATGCTAAATGAATATACAGGGTGTTTCAGGAGGAAAGGTCAATACTTCGGGAGGTGATAGTATTGGTCATTGTGAGAAAAAAAGTTCATATGAACTTGTGTCTAATTCTGAATGGTTACGGAGATAGAGCTGTTTGAATCTACAAATACAAAAGCATTGTTAATGGTAATCAAGAAAGAGAAACCAATTACTGTTTCTAACATTTAATGTTTAAACATTGCCATTTTGAATGGTATCAGATACAGAAATAACAAATTTGCTACAGTTTACAATACGTTTTCGAAAATCCCACCGTCAACCTCAATGCACTTTGCAACTCGTGTGCGAAGATCGCGTGTTGTTCGTCTGAGTTGATCTTGACATTCCTTTATGCGGGCAACAGCATCCAAAATGCGCGCGAGCAATTCGTCTCGTGTATTCCCCTTTCTTTTGTAAACTTGACTTTTCATCCACCCCCACAAACAATAATCTAACGGAGAGAGGTCTGGTAACCTTGGTGGCCATTGAATGGGACCACCGCGGGGGGAGGAAGAGCTGCGCGCGCATCAGATTCAAACAGCTTTATCTCCGTAACCATTCAGAATTAGACACATGTTCATATGAACTTTTTTCTCACAATGACCAATACTATCACCTCCCGAAGTATTGACTTTTCCTCCTGAAACACCCTATATATATATATATATATATATATATATATATATATTATAGAGAGAGAGAGAGAGAGAGAGAGAGAGGAGAGAGAGATTGTTTAACTTAGAAAATCGGTATAAAAACTTGCATTTTTATCGTTTTGCCCAAATCATCCCGCCATTTAAAAAGTCATATTGCCTAAAATTGAAATCATACCTATCCTATACCTTCCCTTAAGATAATTTACACTAACGAAAGATTTAAACTTAATAGTTTCCTTCCTCTCTCCACCTGATCAGAACGCGATAAAAAAATAAAAGAAGAACGAATTGCATCAACAATAGGGTTGCCATATTGCATGCCAAGGCATGATCTCGCATGCCAGTTAATAAATGTATTGTCTAATATTATGCATAGTAATATTTATCTTTAAATACATTATCTATTGTTAAGAAACTGTTGTTAGGACGTGTTAAATCTACGTGAAAGACTTTAAACTTATTTCTGCGTACAGTGCCGCCATTACCTTGTATAACGAGAAGGTTTTTATTGTCTTCAAGAATTTTACTATACAGTTGAATATTCTTCTTTTTATTATACGGGAAGGAGGGGCCAAGGGAGAACGCCCGCAGAAACACCCCCCCCCACCCCCACCCCTTAGAAAGAGAAGAAGAAAGCCAAAATGCAAATATTATTAATAATTTTCTATTTAATTTTGAAAAGAATGGATAGTGTGTAAGATGCATGTATGTGTGGTAAAGAATAAAGGGAGAAGCGTGTGTTTGAGAGCATGCTGGATTGCTCACAGGGTAGACGAGACACGAAAAAAAATCAGCTAAGGAGGACAGTGACAGGAGAAACGAGAGTTCCATCACTCCCTATCTCCTGCCTAACATCCCCCGCAGGAGTACTTCCTTGATATATTGGTGTTTACAGTCGCCTCCTTATGTAATTTAATCATATGTTATTATCTGTTTGTTTTCATCCTACAATTTTCTTAAGTTATTTCTTTATTAGAAGTTTAATGAATAACTTAGACGCTTTTCACAAGTATTGAAGAGAATTCAACTCGCAAGAAATTGAAATATATAGACACAGACAGCGTTCGTACAAAGCAGACATTGTTTGGCGTCAACTTGAATGAAAGGTTATATTGACAGGGTAGAAATAGTGTCAAAATAATATATATATATATATATAATATATCGGTGGCGTGCAGTCAAGGCAAGCGGGGCATGCGCCGCCTACCCAGTTAAAGGTCAAATTACAAAAAGTCACTATATTACTACAGTAACCGAAAACTAATATAAAGTTATGATGCTTGTATAATATATATATATATATATATATATATATATATAGGGTGAACCAAATGTAGGTGGACAGTAAATGATAACGTTTATTTTGAGAATACATATTAATTTTTTTGTATACTATAATACAAAATAAAATTTAAATAAATTTAGTTATAATATTTAATATAATATAACACAAACACCATAGTTATAATGAACACCATAGTTATAATATAATATAACACAAACCGTATTCAACCTCCTGTCCACCTACCTTTGGTTCACCGTGTATATATATATATATATTGTTTATAACACACCCACATCAACCCACACACCCACACAGACACAATATACTATAGATAGAAAGTGTAATAATTATCAATTTTCAAATAAAGGCAAAAATTTGCTCCTCTTTCCCAAAGTTCAATTTACTTTATTTGTTTTGGAAGATAAACGAACAAAACTTAAATATGCAAAAAATGGTCAAGAAAAGTTTCCCATAATTTGATTTTAACTCTTGGAAAATAAATTTACGGTTTTTTTTTTTTTTTTTTTTTTTTTTCATAAGATTTTTTTTTTTTTTTTTTTAATTAAAAAAAAAATTTCTTTATTTTTTTTAGTTTTGAAATTTCTCGAGATAATTTGGAAGGTTGGATTTTATTAAATTATACTGTTTTCTTCTTATTTTTCTTTCCAGTTCAGGTGTAACGAAAATAAATTTAAAATACTTTGGAAAATTCTCTCTCTCTCTCTCTCTCTCTCTCTCTCTCTCTCATATATATATATATATACACACACACACACGTATATATGGAAATCAGTGTATGAATACGCGCGCATTTTGCTATACAAAATATCTCCCACAAGGATTCCAACCTGGGACCTTATACTCCTAGTCCCTGGCACTAACCTCTGGGCGTGAAAACGCTTGTGTTTCCCTTGGGTATGAAATACAGTATGTGTCAAGTTGTGTTAAATGTCATTCTGTCGTAGCCTAGTGGTCAATGCCCGCTACCCCGAATCAGAAGTCTCGGAGTCAAACCTGGTTAGAGAAATTTTGCATAGTAAAAGGTGCGCGTGCTCATGCTTTATATATATATATATATATATATATATATATATATATTACAGAGTTATTCAAATAGGTGTTCCCAAAAATAATTTATTGTACATTATTTTTGGGAACATCTTTTTGGATTACCCTGTGTTTTTTCAGGAAATCTTGAATGAAAAAGCTTCGTTCATAGGTGATGTGCCAAATTTCTAATTTAGTCATTTTTTTTTCCGCAATTATCTTGATAAGTTTTAATAATAACTTGAAAAGCATTGTGTACAAGTTCGTTGGTCCTAGTTAGGGTACTATTAGCCCCCGACTAGGTTTAGTTACTTTAGAGAAGTTGGGCTAGGTTAGGTTAGGTATCAGATCAGGTGACAGTAATATTCTTCTTAAATACTTGCGTGAGATAATACAATTTTTGCACTAGAAAAAACAACGCCTCACCATGACTCTGTCTACTCATAAATTAGATTAAGCAGGAAGTAGGTCAAGGATTCGTAAACAATGAAAATTTGCAGGAATAATGTAATATGTTGATAATCAGGAAGCTTTTTAATAACATTGTAAATCATATGAATTTCACATTGACATAAATGCGCGTTTCAGTTGTAAACCAAACTTTAAAATTTGGTGAATGAAATTTAAAGTATGACATAGGTCTTAAGTAGCCAGACTGGAAATTATGGTTGATTACTGTCGTAGTACAAGATCACATATATACTGTAGGTACTTTGAATAAAGTCAAATTCACATAATAAAGTGTTAAAATCTGATAAACGGCCAAGAATTCAGATAATCAGATGTAAAAAAAGGTCCCACTAAATAATTTGTGATATAATACAAAGACAGTGTTGTTATAGTACTTCAATTAGAGTATACAGTGTTACAGTATGAAGTATTTGGTTATTTAAAGTGTGTTAACGATTTACAAGTATCACGACTAAGATGTGAATTTCTAAATTCAGTGCTTGATTCAAGGTAAATTAATTCATTAGTAAAGTAATTGGTTGATATGTTTTTAAAAACCTGGTAATTGATTTAGTATATGAGTAAAGAAAGTGTAATAGGAAAAGGAGGACCGATTTGATGACCTGCTCAAAAATTAATATTATGCCTATAAATTAATGGGGTCAGTCGGACAATGTGAGAGGTTAAGATAATTTTTAACGATCTCTTCTTAATCAAGATCGTTCCCACTTAATTCTTTCTCAAAAATGAAGAAAATCAAAAATGGAACCTTAAAGGAGATACTTCTCAAATCGATTTGTTCCTATTCCCACTGTTGTGGAGTTTCCCACTTTAAGATAGCTAAATGTTGATGAAAATACCCCCTCGAGTATACAATTGTGTCACGTTCTCTTATTACCTTTTCCTAAATCAGGAACCGTTTCCCAAATCTGAAACTCTTACTTTGGGAGCGCGAATGGGAATGATAATAGCAAGTGGGAAGTAATCACTTTTAATTTGGTCGCTCAGTACTTACAAGTGTTATATTATAGAGCATAATCGTCAACTCTACCCGCAGGGTGTGGCTGAGGGTTAGCGTGGGTCTACGTGGTCGTTGTAAGTGGAATTAAACAGTGACACACAGTTTACCCGAGGGGTCAGATCTGAATTGCGTAGAGGGCGATGCATCCAAGTCGAGAGTGTTGGATACTCAACTGAGAAATGCTTTTGAACATCGTGCAAGGACCGATAATAAACTGTGGCTGGAGCCCTGCGTGGCACGAATTGGCAACGAACGAATCCAATTTTGTTCTATCAGAAAACACTTCCCAGAAGGGGCCTCGGACACAGCATTATTCAGCAAGCTCATTGAACTCTATACAAGTTTACTTGAGAAATACTGAATAAATAATCGAATCATTTTGCCATTTCAGAGCTAATATTTATGAACAACAAAACAAACTTTTATTCAGAAAAAGAATACAAGTTACATACAGTTTTACAACATTTTTCAATACTTTTGTGTAAAATTGAGATAGTCACAGTATTTTCCTCTGAATATGTTGGAAGCGTGGAAGCTTTTTAGGCAAAGCATTTAACTTTGCAGATTATATGTTAATAAAGCTAATTACAATACAATAAAGCGTGCAAGTTGATGAAATTAATCTCAGTGGACACTTAACCATTGGAAAGTAAAATTTCAAAACTATTATACGAGGTGATTATAATTTATGCCAGTTACAAATGTGCGTTAATTCCCTATTAGTTTTTTGGATATTATTTACTGAACTCAAAAGTTGAATCCAAATAAGATGATATTTCTGTTTTTTTATCGTATATGTAAATATTTCCTTAACGAATGCAAAAGTTATTCTTTTGCTGAATGTCAGAAATTAACGCATGCAAACCATGGAAGAGCAGGCAAAAAGTAATGATCCATTAATTAGCATGGTTTTGTTAATATTATTCAAATTGTTTAGGTTTATAAATGATATTCCGCGAGTTAATTAACAATAATTCTTGATCGATTAAGGTATCTTGATTTTTACTGCATAGTCACTGATTTTAATTCCTTGATAACTCTCCATAATACTTGCAGTCCGGTAGCACAGACCCTGATTTTACTGGAACCCTGCATTGTTTTTTATAAAGCAAATTTTTACATATTTTGAAAGCTTATACCACCCCATTCAAGAATCTATCGGGTGTACACCTGACCCCCGCTTGGCTTTTTCAATATGGCTGCCATTTTCCAAGATGGCCGGCGAAACTGAAAAATCCCATATCCTGGTCACTACTTCATGGATTTTCATGATCTTGATGTCATTTCTAGGGTTTTTTAGGATGATGAATCGATCTGAATGGGTTGCAGATACTTTGGGAGTCGTTTTGACCCACATTCGTCAATACTCAAGGTCATTGGAGGTCAACCCCCCCCCCCCCCCCCCCCCCGAAATAAGGAATATTCCATATCCCGGGCAGTCGTGGAGATATTTTGGTGATCTTACTGTCGTTTTTATGGTTTTGGGCGAGACTGAGTAGTTCTATAGGGTTTAAAATGAAATCAGGGATTATTTTCCCCATGTTAAGGTGAATTCCAATATGTCTAATTATTCCTATTTTTTTCAGGTTGTTGAGATTATTGCTGATGGTGCTGCCCACCTGGTGGTTTGATGACGTCTTGGTTGTGCTGATTCCAAAATTGTTTTTTGACTGCTGAATATGGAGAATATACCAGGTGAACATTGTTTAGTTTTCATTTGCTGAGGATAAATTATTTCAATGCGATTTGTACTCTGAAGAATGGGTAAACAAAATTCTTATTTTTCAGGTTCTACAAAAGCTGCAGACGAATGTTTCTTCAAGGATTTCCTGCGTAGCTGTCCTGGAGGTCAGAAAGGTCTTTCAAATTGTGGGAGGATTCAGAAAATCATAGAGAGCAGCGGCATCAGAGGGCAGCCAGATGTTCGAGCGAGACTAGAGCCTCTCTTGGAAGATGGAGCAAAAATCCTTTGTTGTCACAAGAACTGTGTTTCCACCTATGTGTCCAAGCGGAATTTATCAGCATTCATGAAAAAGAGAGAATGTGATACCCCTATAGTGGAGCCAAAAAGACTACTTAGTGCTGTTCTCAGTGAAGGCGCAGTATATGACCCTAAAAAACACTGTCTCTTTTGTTTGAAAGTCAGTGAGTATATATTACTCGAGAAATATAACATCAAAGTTCCGGTGCAATACCGCATTCCAGCATCTAGGTTTATGACCGATAAGCTTGGTGATAAAAAAAAAATTACAAAGATGTGTTGATAGAAAAATGTAAACTGAAAAATGATGAGCAGGGACAAACAAGTTGTACTCAGTAGGTTGTTGGGCATGAAAGGAGATTTACCGGCTGAAGAAGCCCGATAGCATAAAGATTGTGTGTCTATCTTTCATGTTGAGGTTGAGAGAGCTTGCCAGAATAAGTGAAGGGTTGGACCTGAAGACCGCCCCTTCATTGCTTTGTGTGTAGAATTGTCGAAGGACAAAATGAAACCAGGGAATTCAATTGAAGTAGAGAAGCTTTACAAAGAGTTAGGTGGTGAGAAGTTGTCACGTAGGTCGCTCATTGTAAAAGTTAAAGATTACT